>JANZLQ010000008.1:31660132-31684806 GCA_026212715.1 Elanus axillaris
TTTTGAAAGCCTAAATCAACAGAAGAACTCAGTAAAAAATATAGCAATGGCTAATTTCTAATGGAAGAAATGTGCAGAATTTAGAAGAATAGAAGGCAAGAGACAGCTCAGAACAGAAGGGTCTAGGACTCATTTTCTACAAAAAGAGGTTTTTTTCCCTTGACTTCTCACAGTGGTCTGGGGAGATGGGGAGGATACCAAGACCTTTGTGTCTGTTATTGCCCCCTTCCCTATCTGTGGAAGTTGTGATATGCACAGGCGCTGATCCTCCTTTCACCAGCATAAACCCACAATAAATCTGCTGGTTTTGAGCAAGCAGATTAGATTTACCCAGCTGCCCCCTCCCCTCACCACGCTGGCATCCCTGCGGTGCCCTGAGGAGCTGGGCGAAGCGTTTGGCCAAGGGCAGGAGGAAGGGAAAACTGAGAGGGCTCAGTGTTGCTGTGTTATGAAGTGACAGATAGAGCCAGCCAGGCAGTGCCCCGGCCCTGTGCGCGATGATATTCATTTCACACAGACCCTGACTGTTCCAGCTGGAACGATAGGAGATGCAAACTTTGACTTCTGTGTTTGAAAGAGATATTGTTTGATGGAAGTGTGTGGGTGGCGGGTAAAACAAGCAGCTAAGTGTCAGCACAAGAAGCAAACATTCTCCTTCCCCCCCTCCCTGATGTAGTTTTTGACGTAATGAGCATTGCTCCCAATTTTCCTTCCAAATAGGCATTGCACCCATCCCCATGGCAACTGTCATGCTCAAAAGATGTCCTGTCAGGAGCCATGAAAGGCCCAGAGACATTTGTATTAGATGGTCACAACCGTGCTAGCTAATGCTTTAACAAATACAGCACAAGGCTGCATTCGTCAAAATGAAGAGCACAAACATTTGTGTTCCATTAAATAGAAATTAATAAGATTCGAATAGGAAGAAACCAAACTGGACTGTTTTTTTGTGTATACAGCTGTGTTATGAAGTAATACAGGGAATGTTAGTATGAATAATGATTGCACATGTGCATTCAATTTATTTCTTCTACTTCTTGTACGGTCTCCTTTAACCCTTTTTCTCTATAGGTTTTTCAGAAATCAAGCACAGGTTTAACAGCTGGGAAAGACAGGGATTTCAACCGCTCCTTTCACACTACCGAGGTCCAATAGCACTTCTTTATTTAAAGGCACTCTGGGTCATTGGGAAGTTGTGCTTTTGAAAAATGTTCACGTACTTGATTGAGCACATGAATGTGGTGGTCTGATTTTTACCACGGAAAAGAAGCTCTCCAGTCTCTAAACAAAGCGGGTTGTATCCTGAACTGGTGTACATCCTCTTACCTTCCTCGGCTACAGGGAAGGGGAGCTGATTTATCCCAGCTGAGGATCTGGCCTTGGGTCCAGGCATTAAGAAAAAGTAACAATAAGGAATCATCTTTCCAGCTTAGCTGAAAATCAAAAGTGAAAGTTCAGGAAGACAGCAGGGCCTCCTCCCACAACAGCCCTTCTCCTGGCTCCCCGTCACCCAACATAATTTAGAGCAGTTTCTTCCACCCGCTGCTGCAAGTAAACAACAGAAGTGGACTGTGTTACACAGCCTGACAATGACAGTCTGTACTTGGCTTTACAGGCCACAAAAGGCTATGGTAGCTTTGCTTTCTCCGGTCAGCTTAACCTCGCTCCTTTTTTTCCAAGAAGAGGAAAGAAAAAAAATAAAAAGGAAAATTGGCCAGGGTCCTGGCTTAGCAATGGGCCCAGGCCAACTGCCCAGTGCATATGCGTGTACCAGTGTACAGACTGCCTCTGTCTTCGCTGCTCATAACTCTTCTTCTCTTATCATTTCCCTGCTTTAACCTCCTAGATTCACAGGCAGCAGAAATAATCATCCCGGAGACTGTATTTCCATCGCATGAGGCTTTTATTCCTGCAAGGCCTAGTTTTGCAACAGTTTGAATGCTTAAATATTTGTGCCAGGACTCTTACCTCCTTCCCTCTTCCTCCTTTTGCCACACAATGCTGTCTCTTTCTTTTTTTCTGTGAAACTCCTATTATCCCCCCAAACCTCCTTCTCTCAGGCTGAAATGAGTGAGACCCTTATCCCAGGCTGGGCAAGTGGGAGGGGAGGCAGCAAATGGAAAACATTTCTCTTTCTAGGTGTAATTGCAAAACAGGAATTTGCTGTTCCATCAGCATGTACATGTCCAGACCTGGACTTCTGTAGAAAAGCCGACTTTCACTTAATCATTTGGATAGGTAGCTGATCTTCTGGAGAAGTTTCACCAGGCCATACTCCCATATTCCTCTCCTTCATTTTCCCAGGCCTTCAGGACAGGACAACAACTGAAGGAGACTAACAGTCTTCCCCAAACCAAACCACTGTGTTCAAACACAAATGAGCTCTGGACAGTTCCAGATAACTACAAAAAAAAAAAAAAAAGCAGAAAAAAGCCCTGACTCGAGCTCATCCCTGTTGTTGCATCTCCTGTGTGTGCTGTGCAGTCCCATGAGATGACAGGCCCTCTCCACTTGTGTGGAGAACCTTCCACCCTCCTGAGCACCTCCAGGCTCTGAAGACACCCAGCCTTGGAGCAAGGCGGGAACTTTTGTCCACAGCACATGTTTTAAATTGGAAAATGCCTATTTGCTGAAACGAAAATCTTTATTATGGCTAAGTCCTTTTCAGGAAAACTTCTGTTCAGAAGCTCCTGGCCAAGCTCCCCTCCAAAGAGAAAGGAGACAACTCCCACAGAAGCACCTCTTGGTGCAGCCGCTCAGTTAGGGTTTCAGTGACTCAGCTCAAGTCCTGGCCTCAAACACTGAGAACAGGGATTTAAGCCGTGTCTGCACCCTTCTAGATTTGTGCTTCAAGAAATCATCAGCTATTCCAATGTGTGTTAAGCAGGCAGTAAAATCTGTCTCTCTCTCTGAATAGTTCTGAAAAAAAAAGGGTTTGCAATGCACTGGAATAAGGATTTAGAAAAAAAAACACCTTTTTAGTGAAACAACATTCTCAGCGTATCCCCTTTATTCCCTTTCTTTATTCAGCAGCTTCAAGGAGAACAAACCAATATTCAATATTCCCATATAGGGTTCAGTTTTCCTCCTGATTAGCTTACATACCGAATAATATGTGTTACGAACAATTCTTGCCATATTCATGAGCTAAAGTCACAATAATGAACGTCACTTTTAATGCCAAACCTTTTAGGAATAGCCCATGTTTCCCAGCCCATATCCATATAAAAGATTCCAAGGTTTCATGATCTTGTGTTTGACATATCACACACGTACTCGTTCACCTCAGGCCATTGTTTTAGTGAAGCATGGAGTCCTTGCAGTCTCCAAGCCTGCCTACAGAAGCATCTTTGAATGATGCTGCTGGGCTAAAATCCGGACTCATTTTTTTATACCTTTGTCAGTCCTCAGCTGGACAACATGGTAAATGACAGGAGCCATCAGCACTCAGGAAACATGGTCCATGTGCCTCTTTAGCAATGTGAGCTACCATAAACTTCTTGGATTCATTCTTTCCTCTCAGCAATATTTTCCTATAATGTTTTAAAGAAGCTTGAAGTTTAAACTTTAATTAAAGAAGTAGAAGCAGAGACAAGTGACCCAGGAGGAATACAAAGATACTGTCTGAGCATGCAGGACCAGAGTTAAAGAAAGCCAGAGCCTACCTGAAGGGTGGTGAGGAAAGGCTTCCACAGGTATTACCTACCAGGAGCAAAAGGAAGACCAGGGAAAATGTGGGCTCACTGCTGAATGGGGCAGGGGAGCTGGTGACAAAGGACATGGAAAAAGCTCAAGGTACTCAAATCTTTCCTTCTCCTTGTCTTTACTGGTAAGATCTGCCTTCAGGAATCCCAGGCCCCTGTGACAAGTGGAAAAGGGTGAAGCAAGGAAGAACTTCCTTTGGAGGAGAAGGATCAGGTTAGAGAACATTTCAACAAACCGAATGTACACAAGTCCATGGGACCTGGCAGGATCCACCCATGAGTGATGATGGAGTTGGTGGATGTCATTGTGAGGCCACTCCTAATGATCTTTGAAAAGTCATGGGGATCACTGGAGGCTCCTTAAGACTGGACGAAAGCAAATGTCACTCCTACCTTCAAGAAGGCTGTGAAGGAGGATCCAGGGAACTACAAGCCAGACAGCCTCAACCCAATCACTGGGAAGGTGACAGAACAAATCCTCCTGGAAGCCATTTCCAAACATATTAAGGACAAGACAGTGACTTTCCCCTATGAAGGGGAAAGCACACCTCAGCAACCTGATAGTCTTCTGGAGGAGTCAGGCACCTGAAGTGGAGCTTAGGTACAGTACAGCTACCAAACACAAAATTGCCTTTTTGCCATTTTCTTGAGATTGCTCCGTAAGAGAGACAGTAAAATCTCTGGCAGACCTCTGGCCTCCCTCATTTCTGAGCAAACTTCTTTTTATGAGCAGATAGTTAATTGTCCAAAGTATCTGTAGTTAGGGCTGAACAACCTGAACTGATAAAAGTCAAACTCCAGAAAAGATACTGCCTTGTGTGTATTAGCCAAAAATTCTACCCGTGTTTGCTTGAAATCTGTATTTTATTTAGCTAGTCTACAGGAATATGTGGTTATGACTGCAGTGTGAAAATTTTAGTAATTTAGTCTTTATAACAATGAAAGCCCTGGCCCAAATATTTTCTTTTACGTCAGTGAAACTTTTGATAATTAATTTTGACACCCTGTATTAAAATAAAAATAAAGAGCCCTTACTGAGCTTCTTGAGCCAAAAATGTAGCATAACTCTCAGAGAAGCTTGAAATTTTTCCAGAAGACAGGTTTTCTGTCAGACAAGGTTGTTTGATTTGACAAAATGGAAATGTTTCACAAGCATCTTACTGAAACTTTGGCACTTAATTGCAAACATAACATTTAATTTTAGCTTTATTGAATTGTCCATAATTTATTCCATTCTGGTCTACACCATGAAAACCTCTGAGTTTTTAACTGGAATGCTGAATCTCTGAATGACAGAGGTGGAGAAGGTGATTAAGGACCCCTCTTTCCCTCTCACCCAGTACAAGAACCAGGAGGAGGAAGGGGAATAGGGAGTCAAATACATCCAGCAGACATCAGGCTGAAAGCAATCAAAAGGAAGCCCTTTCATATGTGTTTAAGCTGAGGATGTCCTTCACGAAGATGCTAAAACTTCAGGGGACAAATCATATGAGTACTGCTACATACAAGGACACCAAACCCAGCACAGAAAGTCTCTAAGCCATGACTCCTTGAGGACGACAAGAATATTCTGGTGAAGAATCAGCGTTTGTTTGCTGTTTGATATTTGGTACAGGAGCCTGGTTCAGGGCAAAATGCATCTTTGATTTTACATTCCCAGGGAGGTAGGAAGTGGGGTTTCTGACTAGTAGCAAAATTCTGTTTCTACCTGAGCACTTTCTGCACGTTTGTTCTATGCTTATCTTTTTCAGGAGAAAAAAACCCAACCCAAACCAAACCAACAAAACCAATATTCTGAGAGTTTTATTACAAAAGATTATATTTTTTTGAGGAAAAAAAACCCTTTATTAAATTTCAAGTTCTGGATATATTTAAAAAGCATAAAGGAGAAAATAATGAAGCATAGGAGAGAAACTTCTGTCAAACTCCTTTAAACCAGGCAGTAACAAGACCAAAAGTTCTTTTTTCTTTTCAGACTAAACACTTTGTCCATAATTCACTTAGTTCTTTCTGCAAAGTGTACCCTGCCCTATGTAACAACATGAACAAATGCCATTGGATAACTAAGCATAACTTACAGACATGGGTTTCTGCTCTGTAAGTCTATATCTGGAAGAATTTAGGTCAGGTGTACCCTCATCTTTTGGGAGAAGAATTTAATCCATTTTCCTCAGGACCAAGAGATGCCAGAAACATGAAAATTACTTAGCTGGGGTTGAAATCTAGATTGGAGATGTCATCTTTAATTTTTAATGTCCTTGGCTTTTCCTATTGGCATGAGAACCACAATGTTTTACTATTTTGGAAAGTTTATTTCTTATTATTTTAATGTAAACCTTAAAAAAGGCAACATGATTAATCATTCTGGGACTAAGTATAAAAAATTGTTAGAAGGAATCTTTACGGTTTGTTGAAACATTTGCTAACTAGCATGTGAAGATATATATTTACTAGCCCTTTAAAACTATGATTATTTTTCCAGGACACTGGAAGGTCTTTTAAGATCTGTTACAATCCAATATGAAATACTTGTTCAGGGAGATTTCATATCACACAGTACTGAGCTATTTATCTTTATGCTATGCCTGGCATGTATATGTAGTGAGTTTGCAAGTTGTAGGCTGTCATGAATGTTTCTTGAGAAACAGCCTTGGACGGAAGTAATTTTTCTAAATTAAATAAATATGTTGTTTCTGATTTTCCAAAATGCCCAAAGGATCTAGCTCACATTCTAGATCAATGGCCTGCAAAATTTCACTTTGAAATATGATGACATTTTTTACTTAGTGAAGCACAAAATATTTCTGGAAAAAAAAGAAACTTTCTGCAGAGGATCTGATCCTGCAAACTTTACCCTCTGCAGGCAAGTTTTCCTATTGACCTTAACAGGGCTGCTTATCTGAGTGTTTATGTTAGTTGAGTATTAGGATGGAGCACTATGCACAGGTGTCTGTACAATCAACATTGTTTTGTAATTAAAGCACATAATTGATGCTTTCCAAGATACTTGGACTTTTTTAAAAAAGAAATGAGGGTTGGCTGTTTTCTTAAGAAAAGGAAAATTCCAACCCTTTAACAGGTAAGGATATTTGAGGGTTAAATTCTGGATAAACATGATCCCCAAATCCTTTTCTGCGTTGTTGGTTTGCATAAATTGTGTTCAAGACTCCAAGCTAGGAAGTGTAGGGGTAAGAAATAAAATCTTTTGAAGGCTCTGGCCTCTCTGAAGACAGTAACTTAAACTGTGCCAGGAGTTCTGGGTACAGCAAACCACTGTGGGCAAAAATACAGGCTGCACAAGGTTGTTTCTGGGTCCATTTCAAACACACTGGCTAAAGCCTTTAGGAATCATTGGAGAGGATCCCACAGAGGTACAGTTTTAAATGAGCTCTTAGGGATAATGGCTTTGTTATAGAAGGGGTACGAGACCATCACAGAACTTTTATCTCCCCAATACCACAAAGCATTAGAAATGCCAAGGCACAGATGTGCATATGGAGAGCAACAGCAGCCCTGAACAAATTCAACCATCATTTAAAACCATGCAACAGCAGTGAGGAATTGAAGGCAAAATCGGCTCCAGGGTGTTTATGACTTCACTGTTTGCTTGCAGTTATACATCTATTTGGCTTAAATTTCTCTGCAAGCAGGGCTTTGTCTTGCATAAGATATGCTTCTTGTTAGGTTTGGCAAGAGCTACACAACTATCTCTCCTCTCAGTTCTCTGCCAAAAAGGTAAATTGGATGTGCAGGAAGATTTGGGTCTGCTCCACAAAGTGATATCTATAGAAATAGAAGAGTCATACAGATGTGCCCAGAAAGGCTATGAGATCATCAGGACCGATTTCCCAGGATAAAATAGGCCATGGATTTTATTTTTTTTTTAATCAAGTTACTTGCATATCATGTTTTCTACCTGGAGTTTCTCTGGATCACAGTCTTCCATATAGGCAACTAGTCTTGAGGTGAAGACTTTTGGGCCAATAACTTAAATTACTTTGGCTTTCCAAAACATTTGCATTATTTCTCCTGTGAATTTGTTTCATTTTTACTCTCCATTGTTCATCACAGTAGCTTTCTCCACTTTAGTCCCAGAGTAGTGTCTTGTGATGAAAGTACTTGTGGCATATTCAAGTTACCTATTCTTCCTCTTTTTGATCAGGTCTTTAGGTCTTGCACTGTGCAGAACTTTTTTTCCAACATTGGAATATTTTTCTTGGCTCATTTTTTGCATTTTCTTCAGTTTTTCAACATGTTTTTATAAATATGGGACAACCAGAACTGTACATAATGTTCCAACATCTGTGTCCCTCCAGCTATGTACAAATGTAAAATTATATCTGTATTTCCACTTGTTGCTCCTCTAATTAAACCAGGACAGCCATCATGAGACAATGAAACCCATTTGTTTAGCATGGTTTATTTTTCTTTAAACTATCTTGACTGGCAATATTTTCTCACCTGTTATTTCCATATTACAGTTGAGTGGAAAGTTTTTTAAACCTTCTTTTTCCTGCTGAAACATGCAAATTGAAATAGATGAGTATATTTTCTGAAATCATGTCAATTTTATCAATTTCTTTTTCAGCTGAAAACAAGTGTGTCTATATATGTATGGGTAGAAGGAGAACCTGGAAAAAAGAGCTGCAAATCATTGGCTTGACATTTTAAAAATGGAATATTTGAATTTTTCAGTCTGAAATATTTAATTTCAAAATTTGCTTCAGTTTTATTGTAAGAGCATTTTATACTTGAATACCAAATTAAATATTTCTTTTGGGGTCAAACAAAGCAATTTCTTCAATCTATTGTATTTTTTTAAAAAAGTCTCATCAATCTAGAACAATTCAAAGAATGGAATTGCAAATGGATTAGGAAAGACTTTTATTCTCACATCTGCTTCCTTTATTGATGAATGCCATTTTGTCTTCTCCATTTTTTTCCTAAAAATTCTGTCAGACGAAAGAACCCCTCATTACTTTTGTTTACCATTACCTATTTGATTTCATGAATCCTGGCACAAAGTCAACAACTCCTCAGTTATCTGAAATTCTCCTGATACACTAAAATCTCTTAAGCACCTCTTAAATATAAAGCCAATATGCCAAAGGTCACCTCAGATGTATCGTCCTCTGGAGCAGGTGATTTTTAATAGACTCTGTAGGTAAATTGCTCTGTAATACTCATGAAGCAGCATGTGCCTCCTTCTGCTGCTTGTGAAGTGTCTTGTGGAATGATTTATTTCAAAAGTCACTGGCTATGTCTTTATAAGAAATTTTGCCTTCTCTAAACACTGAAATTCCCATAGCACTCACAGGCCTCTTTTTCTTTCATGATCCATCTATACAGTTCTAGAGTGGAAAGACAGATATTTAACAGACCCATTTATTTCCTTATGCTTTTACTTTCTTTATTGTTTTTCCACACTGCCATACTTTGTGTGTACATCATCTTTTTCCATATATTGTCTCTATTGTTGTTTAATTCCTAGTTACCTTTTTCCTTCCCTTTCTTGTTTGTGGAATTGAAGTGCTTTGTTCCATGCAGTAAATGTCTCCTAAAAAGCTTTATTTCTCACTATGCTTTTTTTCGGGCTTTTCTTTCTGATCTGTGAGGTCTGCAAGAACCTGTCTCCACATATAGTTAAAACTGCCCTAGTATTTATTCTGTGTAGAGTTATATTAAGCATCATATGCCTGAAGACCCTAGACCAAAGCTTTTTATCTGATACTACTAGCATAACTGCATACAAAGCACATAGAGTTCTCAAATGTGAAATGCTTGAGATAAAAGGGCAAGGTATGAGTAGGACCTACTAATTTCAAAGTTAATTCTTTTCATCATACCAGTTTTCAGTGGTGACGATCTTGGTTGTTGCCTGAGCACGTATTAAGGAACTCAGCACAGTCATTTAGGATGCCGTCACCCCTCTGTGCCCTGTCCTGTCCCCTTGCACTCTCATCCTGACTGATGGGACTCGCAGCCACAGCCACAGCTGCACAGCCCGCTGTCGCGTCCACTCTGGGCTTTGGGCATCACTTAACATGCCACTGGCGTGGGACGATGCAGCCGGCCTGTGAGCATGCTGTAAAAAATAGGAGTGTTGCCTCTCAAGTGTGATTTAATTGCAGAGAGGAAGAGCACTCGAACAAAAGCTAACTTTATTGATACTGGTGGGGAAAGCCCTATTCTGTGGAGTGGAGTGTGTAAATGGTGGTTAAAGCAACCTCTAACAAGGAGGATCTTAGTACTTAAATAATGGGATCATGGGGTCATATGAAATCCCCTCTAAGAAGGCAGCCTCTTTATATAAATCATGGGAGCATAATCTCTCCAAAAAGCACAAATAACAAAGAGGGCTCAGTACAGAGATGGTGGGACACACGTCACTCAAGTTTAAGTCTCCTCTGAAAAAGGGGAATTCAATACCTAAATACTGAGAGAACAGTGTCATTGTGTACCATCATAACAATAAGGAAATTATTTTTAAGATGGAAAAAGCAACCCCTTTTGTGCCTCCGTGGAAGTCTCATTAATGCTGTGACATGCATTTCTATGCGTATGTACAGCAAGAACCACCATGCCTGCTCTGAGAGGCTGCCTGAGACATTGCCATATGATTAACCTGCTTCCCTGTGTGAAGATGTGTCTTTCTGCCCAGGATTTATGCCAGGTCTGTGGCGTCCACACTGTCTAGTGGCTCCCCTCCCTTTTCGCGTTGTCCCTCCCTGCTCATATCATATCCCTGTCCTGCTGCACTGCGCTTACAACCTTTTACAAACAGCCCTGACTCCATCATGTGGCAGCTTTTATTTGGTCTGAAATACTGCCGGCTGCCCTGCCCTGAGGCGGAGGGACTCTCAGAGCCTTCTCAGGACCATCTGGAGACAAACACATTGCTTGCTAGAGCGATGCATGGAGGCAGGCTCTGCAGCAAAAAACAGCAGCTGGATTGGACATGGAGGGAGAGGTGGCCTTCCCACAGTGGTTGTTTGAAATTAGGCATCTCTTCCCTAAACAGTGGGGCAAAGATCGGCTGTGGAGGTGCCATTTCTACAGGTGGAACATATTCTACAGAACTTCTACACATTATGGGCCAAGCTTCAAGGTGGCATTTAGGGAAGCTTGCTCTTCCAGGAAGCCATGGACTGCTGGGACTTTGGTTCAGTGTCTTTCCCAAGCGATGCTATTAAGATCCTGTGGAGCACTGTGCAAAACATTGAGTCCCTGGTCTGAACCCATCCATGCATTTCTTCAGAGAGCTCAAGCTTGTTTTCAGATTGTATTTGCAAGAGCAAAGGGCTCTTGTCTTATCCCCTGAATCATCCTGCTATGCAGACTATCAGTTCAAAGTGAGAGAGCATTTATACTAAATAGGAAACATTTTAAAATGTAAGAATCAGATTACACACAAATATCCTCCCATAAAATGAAGTGGTTTAGGCAAAACATTTTATTACATTTTTATACATAATGTGGTCATGTCCACAGCCATATGTTGCACTTAGGGGACGAAGAACAGCTCCCATTATGAATGTACACACATACACCTTCAATTCAGACAGGCCCACTTACAGAGATATAAATCCCACTGAGGAGCACAAGTTCTGACAGGTCTCTTATGTCTTTTGCTCAGAAGAAGTACATCTACCTGGTGTAAGATCAGAGAGATGTCTTTTGTCTTGAACAGAAGTTACATTGGTATAACTGAGAGCAAAATCCCTCTCTGTGATTAACAGGGCTCTGTGTCACTTGGATTACATGTCTACATATATTTCTGATAAAAGTGTTGTCTCGGCTTAGTTCAACACAGACAACTGCAGAGAAAATCAAAGGTTTCCACTGTTCAAATAATACTGGCTCATGCTTTGATCAGATAACAGGCTTGCACAATTCTGGTGAAATAGTAATAATATGTATATGCATGTATGGAGTGAATGTATGTATGTACAAATATAAATGGCATTTATATACTCTTCAAATCCATGTGTCAAAAAGGAGGCTGATCTTGTAGTCCAAGATGCTGAGAATCTCTGAAAACAGGCCACACACATACTTACTGAATTTCTAGTGCTTGCTGAGGCCTGATCCTGAATACACTGAAATAAAGAGCAAAATTCTCTGTGACTTCTCAAGTACAGAATCAGGCCTGCTCTGCAACTGCAGCTGAAATATTTGAGTAAGCTTTGCTGGAGCAGAAAAAAAGAGTGGCAGGCCATCTGTGTGGGGGCGAATTTTCAAGTTAACTCTCCAGTCACAGGAAAAAGCACTGTTCCAGTTCAGGAAAGGGAAAATGCAGGCTTCAGTCCAGTGTACAAGTATGTGGGTAGCACCTCAGGGTGTCAGTCCTCACAGTGACTTCAGCAGAGATCTTCAGATACTTCGAGTTAAGGTAGGTGTTCAACTACTCTTTTGGACAGGGACTAATTAGTGCTGGTTTAAATCACATGAAATGGCCGTGGGTACAAGGGCTTAATGAGTGATTAAAGAGAGGGTAAGGGGCACTGACTAACAGCCTGGTTTTACTTCAACATATTTTTTTATTTTCATTATATTCCATGTTTTCTGTGCCTGTGATCACTCCTTGCAAGTTTCTGAACTTTCCATATGTGTTGTCAGTGTGGCTGTGGGCTTTTTTATTCCTCTGGAGCAGTTTAAATCAATAAAACCCTGAGGAAGGCACAGATTTGCCAGGATCAGGATTGTGTGCTGGTAGGAACTTTTCTTTTTCCCCTTTAAAAGAAGCTTAGAGCACAATTTTGGAGCTGGATTTGATTGTGTTTCAGAAAGGTGAACTGACTCTGCTCATTTTGCCCCTATTTCTGCTCCTGGAACAGCCCATCTGGTCATGATGTGAGAAGTTACGGCCCACCCATGATTTTAGGGCAATGAGATGCAAAAGCTGAGAGGATGCAGAACTGAGACTCTGATCCAGACAGCTGCAGGAATTACTTCTATAGCACTGAGTTTAAGGTATTTTTGTTGCCCACATCTCCAACAGCTGACCAAGCTTATGAGCTTACTTTTCCTTGTCCACCAAAGGCTCAGTCTCCTGTCTCAGCCTGATATTGCATGAAACACCTCTTGGCAACCCAAAGCTGTGGAATCCAACACCCCCCTCCACCCTCAAAAATGTTTTTATATCAAATATGCTCAGAAGTTTTAAAATGTTGTTTGGGGTCTTTTAGTCTTCTGTTTTCAATTGTATTTTGTTAGCATGTGGCACCTACCTTGTTTCAAACTTATTTGTTAGAAGGACCTGCCTGTGATGTACATAAAGGACACTATATAAATTAACATTAGCTGTAAATCATTTCAACAAAACATTTGCTTTTTGAGGCCAATTCAGACTCCAGGGAGGCAGATAGTGAAAAAAAACCCAACCACAGGGCGATGAGGGCAAGAATCATGTTCATCCCGCAGGAGGCCATTACCAGTTATCACCACCAGCCTGTGAGATACCAAGATCCACCAGCACTCTTTTATGAGCAGAGGAACAACCACCTCCAACTCTGGCCTCCCAAGCAACTTCTTGGCTGCACTCACAGGGTGTGGGTCAGGGGGACTGAAGGTATAAGAAGGAGTCCAGCCTTGGCAGCGTTGGGAGAGAGGGACCATGTTGGCGCAGGTCCTCCTGCCTCTCCCAATTGGATGTGCAACTTTCAGGCATAAATCTATTGTTTTGCTTGCTGGGCCTTCCACAGCAGCCAGGCCAAGCTTCCTGCGAGGAGCCAGGATCTGCAACCTTATGAAAGTTGCAGGGCCCGGCAGGCTGTCAGTATTTTCAGCTGGATTGAGACCAGAACAATTTTATTTTCATCAGAAATGTTCCCTGGCCCTACCACATGTGCAAGCCTATATGAAACCACCAAGAAGGATCCCTCCCCCAGCTATCTTATTTAGCTCAAGTTCAGCTGCCCAGCAGAACTGTTTCTTATCCAAGCCCTTAGAGATGGGAGAGGAGTGCAGAGATTTAATTATAATCTTTCTCTCTCTCCACCTCCCACAGTACATTAATGTTTTTCATTAGCCAAAGCCAAAACCTTGCTTTATAAGCTGCAAGAGCTGTCTTTTAAAAATACGTTCAGCATTAAAAGTTCTGAATGTCAGTAACAGCAGCATAAGCTCTCATCCACAGGTGTGGGAGATTCACTGGGTGATTGCTGGTGGAGAAGCAAGTTTTATTTGAAAGACATCTGATTCCTATTTCTGTCCATTGGCTGATCACCCTGCGCATTACAGCACTTCTGTGCCCACTGACAATTTCACACACATGTCCAAATGAATGAGAAGAAAGCCTTGACATCCAGGAGCTCTGGATGATTTTTGTAAGTATCCAGATGTTTAGACTTTTTTCTGAAGCTTATCCAAAAAATATGAGGCCATTCCTAGCAGCAGCCTGACAAATATCCACAGCCATTTATTTGGTGTGTAGGTCTAGAGCATACATTCATAAGGACGTATCACTGGAGTAGGTACATCTGTTGACCTCAGTATAGAAATGCAGGTAAATCAAGAATGACATTTTCAATTCACAATTACAGGGTGATTTGAGTGATGCAATTAAGTCAGTGTCTTATATTGACAGAAACGTTCTGGGGAAATATAAGACATTGACTTAAGCTTATTGCCTTACAGAATACATAAAGCTGATTTTCATCTTTGAAAAATTAGGGGTTATTTCCAGTGCTTCCCCAGAATGACACTACCCAGAGGTCAGAGAGTCAGAGGGCACTATGAGGAAGATGGAGACTGGCTCCTCACAACGGCTCATTTTATGTAGCTTTTCTTTTTTAAAGAAAATATCACTTTTCTCCTCAGTCCCCTGCCATCTGCCAGCTTTAATGACATAAATAGGCAAATGGACCTTGACAAATCACTAGGGTGGCTTCGGGGGTATTTGGTTTTTTTATCTGGTAGCCCTTGGAAGCTTCAAGCGGGCAGCTCTGTTGTGCCAGCACTGTGCTAACACATAGCGTGGTAGGAAATACTCATCTGTGAAGAGCTGACAGGCTGCTTGGAGGGAAGAACACAACAAGCAGCATAACAAATACCTGCCTGGTCAATAAAGGACAAGTGAAAGGGCCATGGGATTACATGGATTACAGCTGTTGGTTACACAGATTAGCCAGGCAATTAAAGGCAGCAGGAATAATAAATATCCTTCCAAGAGAAGGAGCTGCTATTGGGCTGCAGGCTGAATGTAGCTGTTCCAACTGCAGACTGTTTTTGCCCTAAACACAAAAGCACAAAAGCTGAGGGAGAAGGCCCTGGAAGCAGTCCCACAAACTGGACACGCTTTCCTTGATTCCTCAAGAAATTTTACACAGTTGACTGGGGTCTTTTTAAAGTACTTTTTGATGGTTTCTTATCTTACATTTTAATAGGAAATCTGCTGAATGTCTAAAATGCCTTTTGGCAGTCAGACCTTTTGTTGCTGATCTCTACGACTTAAAAACAGTTTAACTTATCAAGAAGCTTTGGTGTAGATCTGGTGTAGTGGTTAGGTTCATTTGGTTTGTAAATGCTTTCTTTTGGATCACTTTTAATCATCACTTAGACTGCATATGGCCATTTATGCATTGACAGGTTGATGGGGACTTCAATGTACATAAAACTTTCTCTGTCAGGACTTATACCTCTCTGTCAGATTTTATCCTGCAGTAGAGAGGGTTCATGTACAGTTGCTGACAGATAAAATAAGCTCCTCCAGCAGCTGCAGCTCTGCCTCCCACAGATTTTTTTCACTCCAATCTCGTGTCCCCAGCTAAGTGCTGCAAAAGCACTGGTGGCACCACAGGGATGGGACAGGACGGAATGGATGGGAGTGTGGCACCAGATCTGCAAGAGGGAGGATGAGTTTGCCTCACCATGGCCATCTCCTGGAGTCTGATGCCAAATCCTGCAATGTTTGGTGTCTTTCTTTAGCCCTGGCTGCAGGAGACAGGCGGCAGTGAGAAGAACTTTGTTCTACTCTAAGCAAAATTGAATTTCCAGCCCAAATTCCTGCAGAGAAAACCTAAAAGGCAAGAAACTTGCTTTAAAGAAAAAGGGGTTAAATTCACAAATCACATAAAACCTGGAAAAGCTCATGAATTTTAAGTCTGTCCCATGATCTTAAGGAACAGAATTATGAATTTGAAACTCCTGGGTTTGAAAACGGGAACCTGCCCTGTGCGGTTTGGAGGGCAATCACTAAGGTTTTTCACAAGCCTGGTGCAATCACAGAGTTGAGGTATGCAGACATTATATCTAATATGAAAAGGTGCCCAGCATTTGTCATTCCCACAGAAGCCAATGGAAACTGCAAACACTCAGCTCTGAAGGATCAGGCCTTTCATCATTAATATGTTTCCAGATCTATAAAAAAATGTTTCCTAAGATACTTTATTTCTGCAAGAAATTCCCTGTTGGCAGGAGAGTTTTCATAGCTCCTTAAAGACCTATAAGGAACTGTGGAAGAAATAAAGTGGGGCTTTACTTATGGAAATCAGACCTACTGGAGAGCAACTGGAAATGTTTTTATGGGTCTTCATAATGGAACTACAGTAGCAGTTCCATGTTGATTTTTATTCTAAGACCCTGTAGTTTTTTCTTCTTCTTTTTTAAGCCAAACTTTTTCCCACCTGGAACTTCACGTGTGGTCTTTTGGCAAAGAAGAATATTTTTGGAAAGTCTAAGGCTGATCTGATAAGCCTTTTTTTAAGTAAGGAGATTTGAAAACATGGAGATATTTTACTTTTTAAAATTCTTCAAACATTTCCTTGTTCATTTAGAAGTTGAAAACTGCTTACACTAAAAAATTTCCCTTTTGTTTTTGTATTTGCCCTCAATGAGATACAGCTCATGAACGCATTTATAGTAATTTCAGTGGTACAAAAATTTGGGCTTTTATTAAGTTTTCTACAAAGGTAACTTTGAAAAGTAGAATAAAAGTAATATAAAATATGAGAGATTATATTGATAGAAGATTAAAATACTACACATAGGTGTGTCAATCAGCATGAGGATATGAAACAACGGAGACAACAAAGTTTAATGTATGTTAGAATCTTTGAAATAATTAAGGTGTTCATGTGTATTAAAATTATCCAGCCTTCCTTTTGTATTGATGATATGCATTTTTGTAAATAATTTGCTCCAAGTCAATCTAACCCAAACTACTGTTCACATGTAATACCTGCTTTCCAGTAGGAGCTGAGAACTGGCATGTTCCCTCACTGACTTAGTACACCAGTAGCGGTTCGTGCAGGGATGAAATAAGAAAAGGGTACTTTCAGTGAGAGCACCATACTGAATTTTTGCACAGGCCTATCAAAGTGGGCAAAAATTGAAGTGACCCATAGATGACAAATGCAGTTCTGTAGTGATACTTTGAGCTACCCTAAGAATCTCTGAAGAGAGATTTCAGGCAGAGGAACTTCCTCCCTAGATAACCCTGGAAAACATCAAGTAGCAGAGATGTCTCTTTTCCGTTTTAAAATGCCTTTGAGTAAAGTTTTAGCAAACAAGTCATGAGGTTTTGATAATGGATGCACATTAACTTTTGATGCATGGCCTGGTTATAGAGGTCATCGGATATGAGCTCTGTTTATGACTGCTTGTTCCAGGCTTTCCTCCATGGCCATGACTGTAGCAGTGCAACTCACGCACCTCCAGCTCACCTCCCTTTCAGCATGCTGGATTGCAGACTCTTTCTCCTCCTTCTCAACATCTTTGATGGACACTCAAGTTGCAGCCCACAGAGTTTTCACCTGTTTCCATTAAGGCTGCTTCTGGAGAAGTTTTGTGGGTT
Organism: Elanus axillaris; assembly: GCA_026212715.1. Taxonomy (NCBI): domain Eukaryota; kingdom Metazoa; phylum Chordata; class Aves; order Accipitriformes; family Accipitridae; genus Elanus; species Elanus axillaris. The sequence goes on from JANZLQ010000008.1 coordinate 31,677,632, forward strand.
TTGCCACTTCATTTTGTTCAATACAGAAATTGTTGTAGGAGGTGGAGCAATTCATTTCATCTCTGGGAAAAGACAACCTTCCTCCCAGCAGACAAGTGCCACTTCTCCTTTCCATGTGCTCCCTCTCCTTCCTTTGTGTTCTTGCTCCCTTTTCCTTCCCTCACATTGATAAATCCATGTCTGCTCATTTGCTTTGCTTTCTTCAGTAAAGAACTTGCTTTTTTTCTACTGATACTTTTTAATGCCTTCCCTTATATTTTTAGAGCAATTTATATCCAGAAAGGAGGGGAAACGTGATGCCCCTCTTCTGATTATGCCATTACACCTATCACGCATACAGTAGACTGTATATCCTGTTTTTTCCTCAATTACAGCAAAATATGAATCCACCTAATTCTTTACCATATGCAAATACACTGTGCTGAGTAGGGAAGGGATTGCCTGCTTGTTCACTGTAAGCCTTTGTTGAAGTTTGATGAAGGGTGAGTGCAGGGGACTCTGTCAGCTGGGCTCGTCATCCAGCTCTTTGGTCACCACCATGGAGCTTTCCTGTTCCTCTGCTCTCTCTCTGTAAGGTGCTCAAGGGACCTGGGGCTGTAGCTGCTGAAATTTGGCTCGTTAAAAATTCTGTCAGGTCAAAACCTCATTTTGATCAGAAAGCAACTGCTGTAGGGTTAGATGTTATACCCAGGGTAACAATAGCTTCAGCAGCTCTCTATTTCTGTTTCAGTGAAAGACCCTAGCCACCACAAATAAGAGCAATCTTAGGCTGGCAGACTATAATATAGTAGGTTGGCTTCTGATACAAGGGTTAACTTGCACTCCTGATCTCAATCAAATAAATTGGAAGTTTCGCAGAAGCTGAACAACAGCATTTTTTCCTTCTTATACATCTTCTCATTTCTCATTGTAATGAATACCTGTAGCAGAAGTCCCAGTGACTAACATGAAACTTGTTTTTTTTCAGTCTTTCTGGACTAACTAGAGATGAAAATTGTGAGTAATCCCATCACAGTCTTTTTTTATGTTTTTCATAAACGTCTCAGCAGTCCTCAATGCTTTTAGTGACTACTTGCCTCAGACTTCTGGAGATTCACCGTTCTTTGCTAATCATTGTTTCTGGGATTTGATCTATATACCTTGCCAGAGACTGAGATACCCTTTTTATACCATGCTGCTCATGGTGAGGCAATGCCATGTAACACATTCCATACAGCATCTTCTTTATTGCCCACCAATTTCATATTGCATGGATTTCAGTGAGCTTGGTGTCAGGTCTTGGACAAGGGTTTGGAAGGCAGCACTGAGTTTATAACTAGATATAAGCTTAAACTACAATTATGCAGTGATTTTCTAGGTAAGTTCCAGGGTGTGATAATATGTAATAACTGGACATAAAATGTCCATGTGAGTTGTCTTTTGGTACTGAAGTAATTCCTTAAGGGGTGATTGGATGGCTCCTTCAAAAAAATGACATGGCTTTCTCAAGTATTATTCTTGTTGAGAAACAGTCCTTCTTAGATCATCAGGTTGTCCACAACAGCATTCTTCTCAGAGCAAATGTGGTGGTTGGTGGCAGTGGTATATGAGGGCTTGGCTGCATTACCAACTTTCTCAGAAGTTTGATGGGTATATTGAGTTGCTAAGCTGGTCTTTAGGCTTTATATATACATATTAGGTATAATGTGCATATGTGTGTATACACACACACATTCTGTTCTGGGGATTACCTTTTTTTTTGATGTTATCCATCATGTCCAGGAAAATGATACTTTAATAGACTATCCCAGAGATAGAGCAGTAGCAGGGTAATAATTATCAAATTTGTGGTAGGAATTGCTATGGAAATCCAGGTTTCCAGCTCAAATGATGAATATAACATCTTAGGTACAGGTTGGGCTTGGTGACAGAATTTCTAAACTTACTTAGAAATCCTTCTACAGTTGTCCCATGAAAAGGCTGGCATGTTGCAGGTCATTTTAACTCTCACTTCTCTACTCATATTCTGGAGGAAATGTGGGCTGTTGAAAGTAAAATTGTGAGTTAGGATAAAGTAAATAAGGTTGCCACTACCTTCAGGCCAATATGCTGTATGTTGGTCCCACTCAAGAATATTCAGGTTGAGTGTTCATGCTATCATGATCTGGACTGTTGATTTACAAGCTAGTGATATACCCCATAGCCAGAGGACTATTGATGTAGAGGTGGTTTGCATTATGCCTTCTATGGTGGAAGTCTGTTGTAGCTTGCAGAAAGGTATTACTAGAAGGTATTTAGCCAACAAGGTGTGTTGGAGATGGTTCTGATGAACCTGGTAATTCTTCAGTACCAATCCCATCATCAGATATTATCAGCCTGCCAGGATTCCCTAACTTGTGGCTCTTTTAATAGAAGAACAACAGTGGATGAGATTCCAGGTCATAGAGATTTTTTACAGTTCTTTGGGAAGTAACTTGCGGTTATTGTTGAACTCTAAGGTAAGGAGGCACTTAGGATCATTCTTGACTTTCTTTTAGTCAGCAGCAGCAGAGAGTTGTCCATTGTCCTCATTGCTACTGGTAGTTACTGAGGTTTAGGATCACTGTATCTCATCCTCTGGCTTTTGACTTAACCACTGGTAAGCCAGATCTGGGGGATCTAGTACTCAATGGCTACCCCTCTTTGAGAAAAGGAGGAGTTCTGATAATAATACCATTTTAAGTATTTTGGGGTGGTTCACCTCATCAACTTTAGCCATCAAAGAATTTGATTTCTACCCTTCCAAAAGAGGTGCATAAAGTAGGTGGGATCATCTCCCCCCATGTGAGTGCCTGCGTCTCTGGTTGACTCCCGAGGGAACCTCGAAAAGCAGCTGAGACTATCCTTTGGAAGTGGAAAGGGGATACCATCATGTCCTTCAGGGCATGGACACAGCAAACTGTCAATTTACTATGGTTTAACAATTTATTCATCATCTACTAAGCCATGTGCACATGTTCCCAGCCCACCCAAGTTAAGTGCTCACTCTAATCATTCTCTAGAGACACTCATTATGCTGTGGTAACTTAATTGCTTCTCAGTGTCTATTTGGACCTTAATTTCTCAAAGTGCATGGTCATATTCACCAACTTTGTTCCAGAAAGCCATCTAAATATTAGCTAATACTATACACATAGACTGAGACATACAAAATCAGAAAAATGAGAGAAGTAGTAGGTGTACAGTGTTTTCTTCTTATTCCAAGCAAACCTTCCAAGTAAGGAACAATGCAAATGTACAAAAGTAACAGCATGTAACTTTCCTTTTGGTGTAAAGTTGACTATCTGGAGGAAGAAAGTCCATAAAGCTATTTAAAAAAAAATTAAAAATAATAAGTCACATGATATTTTTATTTGTTTTCAAACAGGAGCTGTGTGGCTCAGGGAAGGGATAGTCTGACCTTTCACTTCTGTATTTTCCAGCTCCAGCGCCACTGCAGGCCTGAAGTGAAAATGAGCCTATTGGTCTCATCCAAACCCCAGCGCATGTTAGCCCACATTACAAAACACCAGAGAATTTGGCACGATCAGCAGTTTCTGCTCAAGAGAGGCCCAGGACTGCAATAGCAGAGGTGTTAGAGATCAGGACTCGGGAATGCTGCTCGAGTTATGTGGGAAAGCAAAATACTCGGTCTCTTGCTTTCATTGGGACTACATTTACTTGCACAAAATAAACAAAGTATATACAATACAAAAAAATATTTATATCACACCAAATGATACTTATAAATAAGGCAAACAGCTCATTACCACCATTCATCCAAAGGTCACAGACTGCTTTTTAAGCAGAAATTTAGCTGCGCTGGTGAAGCAGTGTAACGTCATTCGTATTTTACAGATGGAAAAACTGAGGCACACAGACACCTTCCTATCCAAGACCGCACAGGAAATCTGTGGCAAGACCAGCATAGGCTCTTGATCACTGGAGCCTGCATGTGTCGGGGTTTGGGGAAGACCACTAAGCTCACTTGCACTCACTTGCCTGTGGCAGAGCAAGAGCCGAAGAGCACACAAGCGAAAGGTCGGTGTATCCTTTCCCCGAGCCACAAAGCTCCAGTCTATAAACAAATATAAATGTGATGAGACTTTTCTGGGTTTGGTTTGGCTTTTTTTTTCAAATTTTAAAAGTTTCTTGTTTCTTGGCTCCAGAAGTCAGTTTTACACCAAGAAGAATTCTATGTTACACATTGTTATTGACATAAATTTGCACTGTCTCTAATTTGGAAGGTTTAATAAGAATAAGAAGAAAAGCTGTAGACCACTGGAGTCTCAGGCTGGTGTTGACCCCCTAGCACCACATGATGACACACTGTCCTGTGGAGCTGCAATCGGTGAATGCCCTCTTCTGACTCTTTTTCCAGGTTATTGTTTTTTCCTGAACTGATATCCACACTACTTCCTCCTTACATCCTCTGAGGTGCAAACTATATTAGACATTGTTCTGGGTCCCAGACTTTTGGCTATAAATGCAGTTGCTTGGAGAAAAATCAAGCATCCAGGAGAAACCAACCCAGACAAAGCAATGCTTGTGTACTGTGAATGAAGTGGCTTGCATGGGAGTCAACCCGGAGGAAAACCGATGGCTCCATGGCTGGGGACCTCCCTGAGCCTTCTGCAGGGCTGGAGGTCATGGCCACACATCCCCAAGCTGTCACTCCTACAAACTGTTCTCGACCCTCAGTCCCAGGTGCCTGATCAAACTCCTCAGGCTGCTTTTGGGGACACTAGTCCCCTCCTCCAGACCTTTCATGCTTTGAAGGCTGTCTCCCAGTTTGCTGTTTGCTCTCCACAGAAACACTGTGTTGCGAGTCATTAGATCCTGTGTGAACTTCTCTGCTGATTCCTTAATTAAAAAGAATGACTTGGATGCTTGCCACCCAGTTACCCTGCATTACGGTGAGCCCCATTAAGTGGGATTACTGGCTAAGGACACAGCCATGCTCACTAAGCACTAATCTGGTGTTCGCAGCAGCATGGAGCTGCAGGATTTCTCAGGGCTTCCAAGTGACTCGACAGTCTTTGGCAAGGGGACCATCCACTGGGGGCCAGAAAGGTGGGCTTTTCCTTAGAAATTGCACTGGACACCATATTTCAGTAGTGTCCCTCATACGAGCTTTCTGCCTGCAAGGTATGGGACAGGAAGCAAAAGGAAGTCACAGAGGACTTAGTGTAGCAAACGTTGGGCTGGCTGTGGAGCAGGTTCAGTCTCCAGCACGTCCAGCTAACAGTAGTATCTCTGGCTTGCAGTGTGAAGCACCAGCAGAAAATATTACGGGGAGGCCTCCAGGAAGAAAGCAAATCAGAGAAAAGTCACTCTGCGATGAAGTTTCCTAGTGCTGAAACATCTTACTAACTTCTAAAGCCAACGCGCAGTGGTAGTGTTAATGCTGCTCAGGTTAAATATCCCACCTTCTGCAGACTACTCTGTGGGAGTGAAACTCGGTCTGAAGTGAGAAAAGTTTCCCAAAGGTGAGTTCATAGATCACAAAATGCGGAGATGGAAAGAATCTATTCAATCATCTATCCCATCTCTTTGCCAGTTAAGAATTACTCCCCATGATGTTTTTAACACAACTGCTTTTCTCATTTAAAAAAGAAAAAAAAAAGGGGGGGGAGAGAAATACCTGGAAATGGTCTATGAGATTTTCTATCAAAACCTGTTTGACTCCTTGAATAATTCTAGTGTCTGCTGTTGCTTTGTTCAGATGAGTTCAGCGTGTGCCAGGATGAAGGGGGAACCAATATTTTTTGGAGCAACTCTTCCACCATCTGCAACATCCAGCAATTGGAAAAATCCTCCCAATATTTGGGTTGCATCTGCATTTTCTTAACTGTATTCGATTTTTCCTCCCTTCACATGAGACTGAGGAGTTGTTCTTCCATGATACTATTCTATGTGGCTATGGACTAGCCAACCCGGAAAGTGCTAGTGGTCCCCCCTATTTCAAATATTACGTGCAGACTGAGACACACCTTTGCTAAAATAATGGAAATAAGCTGTGAATCTAAGAAGCAGTTTGGACAGTGCAGTTATGAAAGAAATCATCCTATTTCACTGGGGGGAAGAGGAGGATGAAGACTGTTTTTCACCTCTAACTGAAGATTCCATGAGTCTAACCTTGTTTTTTCCCATTTAATTTACATCTTTGTGTTGCAGAGTCTGGATCTCTTTTAAATGTTTGGTTCGATGCTGCAGCCTGTTTCACCCCTAGCACGAGTTTCCTATCGCTCTCTCAGAGTCCAGATGTCGTGAGGCCCTTGCAGGGCTCCTTGATGGTGCAGGTGTTTGGGACAACACCATCCACAGAAAAAGCTTCAGGAAACTGAAGAATACTCAGAATATCCTGTTAACACAGGTAAATGGCAACCCGTGCAGGCAGCAAGACTTCTCCCTGCTCACCTTGGCATGGATGCTGCAGTGGGATGGGTGTCAGCAAGAGCCTGGCCCCATAAGCAGTCCACCCATCTCGGCTTTGGGATGCCTCAGCCCATGCTACGGACACTGTAGCCACTGTCACACTGCTGAGGTGTGAAACGCTGGCTGTCAGTGTAACATCAGAACTGAGAAAGCTGTATTTTGTCAACTTATAGTCACAAAAATCAAAAGCTTCTTGCTCTGCTCATCTGTTGCATTCCTCCCAGTGAAACAGAAGAATGTATACAGAGAAGAATCGTGCAACAAGCTGTCACATCAGCTTCAAAAGCAATGGCCCACACAAGCAAATTTCCCTGCTACGCAGTCTTGGTGTTTAAGATTATTTAATCAAAGGTGAGAGAAAGCAAGAGGTTGTGGGGTTTTTTTTCCCAAAGAAAACACTTCAGCCACTTCCAGAATGGGCCTGAGTTTTGACAGCAGCATCTACCTACAGACACAAGATATGAATTGCTTAATTATCTGTGAAGATTAAGGGACCCATGTCATGCCTGACTCACCAGCAGTTATTTTAAAAGGAAAAACAAAAATGATTAGCAGCTCCTTTTGGAAAGTAGGCTATTCTAGCTTTCCTCCATGTGCACATGGGTATTGTCACGTGTCTCCAGGCACTACCGTGCCCATCCTCGCTGGTGCGCAATGGGCAGGGGCCAAACATAATCCAGGGCTTGGGCATTGCAATGCTATCAACCTTCCAAGGGACAATGCAAGGAAGTAGAAAAAAG
>JANZLQ010000008.1:31690915-31701321 GCA_026212715.1 Elanus axillaris
ACTGAACTCAAAACACAGCACTGTACCAGCTACTAGGAAGACACTTAACTCTATCCCAGCTGAAACCAGGACAATAACATTAGAAAAATAGGCAAAAGACTCATTTCACGGGACTTCTTCAGGCCTCTGGCCCTTCACTGTGAAGGGTGGTGCAAACAACAATAGATACACCCTCACTAATACCTGTGAAGGGATGCATATAACACCTTTGTGTCATCCCCTCTGATTGTTTGCTGCCTGCCATTATACTAAGTGTTGCCCTGGAGATCACAACATTTTGGCAAACACCAGCATGTTCTGCTTCCAGCTGAGCCTTCTTCCCTCTTCCCTTGAGGGAGGGAACCACACATAAAAGAAAAAGATAGGAGATGTCTTGTGCTGGCCTGACCTCCATGTTTTTTCTTCCCATTTCTAAATGAATTTTAAGCTGAGATACCCAATGCAAAATTTCAACCCAGGGCAGTTGTCTGCATTCACACTAAGAACCAGTGAATAAGTGTCTTGAGGTAGCCTTAATTATAGCTGTGAGACTGACACCAGTGTAACATTTAAAGTGTGAACATAAATATGGCAAATCCATCAGAGTATGGAACCACACTCGGAAAGTATTCAGCTGATGATGTTCATGATCACATATATAAAAAAAAAAAAAAAAAAGAAAAAAAATCACATGTGGAAATTTACTCCTCCAGCTAATGGAAAGAGATACTTTTCTATCTCATGGTCTACAAAATTCTCTCACCTACTACCCAAATCACAGTTAAAAGGAGCTTAATTTATCCCTTTGAAAAAAAAAGAAAGTTTTACAAGCCGTTACTCCTGCTCAGCAATCACACAGACATTAAATCTTATTGCAAAAAGAGGGGGGCATGCCTCTTCTCAGCATTACAGCTGCAGCTGTTTGACAGAAGTAAGTGACTTCATAAACCCTCCCGATTTGGCAGTAGAAGAGCGGAGTTTTATGCTGTCTGCTGCACAGTCACGGCAGCTGAGAAAGCCCTGCAAAGCAATCTTCACAAATGTTTCACCTCAGTTTATAAATACCTTTGCTTCACGGTGTTAATGCCTCTCTTGCTTTGCTTTCCATTCACCTCCACTGTATCATCTACCAAGACCTTTTATTGCTTTAAAGTGATTGATCCCACTGGTCCCACATATTTTTCTTCTTTTTTTTTTCCTCTTTTCTCAATGGAAGATACTGCACCTTCACCTTTCCATTGGTTTGTTGGCTTATTATGGTAAAAAGCAGTAAAGATTTAGCAGGCTGTCTTTATTTGCAGCATAATCAGGCTGTATACCTTCTCATGAAAGAGTCCATAGTTAAGCATGGCATTTTCTCTGACCCTCTCAAGTGTCTCCTTCATAAAGAATTACTTGAAAGTGCATTTTCCTGAGCTGTGATGAAAACAGAGAGATTTCTGATGATTGTCTTCTCAGCCTCCACCTTTTTGTATTCATTTTGAGAATATTATTTAAGGATGAATTTAAAGAACTTCTGGAGATGTTCCCAGCTCCCATTAACATGACTTTGGTATGAGTGTGATATGAGAAGGCTATTCAGTACTTTGCAGGAACACCATCTCCACTGGGAAGTCTTCACTGATGTAAAGTCAGCAGGAACTCTTGCTACAGTAAAATCTCCAGGATTCACCTTTCAAGTTACCTGTTGTTTTTGTAGGACCATTACAGCTCATAGGCCTTACTGGTTCCTCAGCCAAGCAGCCTGCTGTTTCACACTGCCAGGAGGTTTTGTAGGATCTGTCTCAGAGCAGATCGGACTGGGATATACAAATCTGAGGGGAAAACTGCCAATGAACAAATGAGTTTCTCAATGATGGTCTTCAAACACTGATGGGCTTCATGTAAGTCTCTCTCAAATTGTTGCCCCTCTCTTTGTAAAGCCATATGACTACAGATGTTTCTAAACTCAATGCTATCCTAAAAGCAAAAGCAAAAAGAAGTGAGAGAAAAATCATGCTCCCCAAGTTTTCTTAGGTATGATTTTCTAAGCGGAAACTTCCTAATCATGAATGTTCATCTCTGATTTAGTGGAAAACATCTTCAGTTCTGTGATACATGTAGTGTAACCATTAAATACTGCTGCAAGCTGTCTTGGCAGGAAGCCTTGGGTAGCAGTTTCACCTGCTCACTTCTAAGGGGCACTTTCTTCCCCAGGCATCAGCAATTTATTGTTTTTTAATTCTATTTCTACCAGACAGACCTTTTGTAGCTGTCCTCAGGCAATTCAACTCCCCCTACCCTCACAGGACCTCAGGGAAATGTTACATCCAGATGTCTCTGGAGAGCTCCCAGTGGCTCCAGAGGGGACTTTGTGACAGCAACCCTCGCTGAAGCATCACTTCCACGCAGCGTCCCTCATCTGTGACGTGACTGGGATCACCCGTGAGGCAGGTGACCTTGACAGCTCTGCCAGCTGCACACTGTGACAAATGATGAAGAGTTCCCAGTCCCTCAGGTGCGGCACAGCCTGCAGCATGAGAAGTGCTGCTCTAACACCTGCCTGTGGGAGGGAAATGCTCTGCATGGGGCCAAAGAACTCCTTAACACAGACAAACCAACATTGTATGTTGCAGCTCGTAGAAACCCCTGTGTTCAGAAAAAAGCTAAGTGAAGCCAGTTTTCCTCTAAGGACCAGTAGTGCTGCTGGCTGGAGGACCTTGCCTACAGCAGGGGCAACCTTCTGCCTACAACTGAGCTGGGCCAGCATCGGTTTGTGAGCCCTGTAAGGGGGTGCACATCTACTGTGCACATTTACACAACTACTAAAAGAAAACATTCCCCTCTACTCCCATCTGCTTCTATCTCTCCATAAAAGAGGAGTAGGAGCAGCTGGTAGAAGCAGAGCTTTAACTTGCTATGGTTCCCCAGCCTGGTTTGCTCTAGGAAAGAGCTGCATCAACACAAAGGGAGGAGCATCTGAGTGCTGGGAATGAGCATTTGGAGGTGAAGAGGACAAGACATTTTCTTCTGGCAGCAGGATCAGCTTCTGCTGTCCTCAAATTTACGTGCAAACGTGGTCTCAGTCACAGCCTATGCCTTTGTGAGGTCTCACACACAATGAACACTCCAGGACAAGCTGCAGGGGATGGGGGAACCTTCTCCTGTAGCATGTGGTACACACCAGATTTTGGCACCTCTCATCTCCCTCGCTTGATGTATTTATTCTTTTAGTTAGTAGCAGCCTGTGCTTTTAGCTGAGAGGAAATTGAGTTTTAATGTTATTCTTATAAGCATGAAGGTTCAGACTTATTGTGGGTTTTACCTTTGTTATTAAAAACAACAAAGAAACCAGTTTTAAAAACTCCATTTTACCTAGACAATCCCAGCTGCATAATGGTAGCAGCAAAACGGATTTGCAGTTGAAGGATTAAAATGTGGGTTAACATCAAAACCAGTGCTGAATGACTGCCCCAGCGAGCAAATAGAAGGCATTCATTATGGAAATACCAAAACTAGCCATCCAACACCATTCTTGGGCCCTTAGGTATTGTACAGTAGTGGTTGTGGGTCTGCTGTGGGCACGGTGAACTCACTGCTCTGGTACACCCCTGTGCCAAAAAGCCAGGGAGTCCTGAGTCAGGAGGTTAGCTGAAAAGCAGCCTTTTTCACATATATTTCCAAAGTTTCCTTTTTCAGAAAGGTTTTGATGTTTCCTTTGAAGGTCACTTTTCAAATCTGTTCTGTAAAGTTGCCTTAGGTATAAAATCCTTACTCAAATATATTAAAAGGTCAAATAAATTGCATTAAGTAAACAAGCTAGTTTGCCAGCTTTTGCAGGTGTCCAGCACATGGGAACTTTAGGATACATGACAGAGAATGAAAACTTGACTTATCTATCTCTTTTCAGTAAAAGTGGGCAGTAACTAACTGAAGGAAAAGAAAAAGTTTCAGACTAAAAATTCTTTCTGTTTTAACTCAGGAAATAGGGCCCTTGTGGGTTGAACTGATAGAGAGCAAGAGCTCCTGTAGTACTTTGCCATTTAAGACAAGGTAACAGGAATATTTGCAATGATTTGATTTTAAGTGTTTTCAATTGCAGGATGGGAGCAGATCATCCCTGCAGCTTTCATTTGTCAAGATCCATACATTTAGACAGATGAGTTCATAAAGAACCTCCTCCAGAATAAAAACAGCATGGCCTACTAGTTTCAAGGGTCTCTAATTTATGGCTTAAAATTTTCCACTGCCTTGGGTCTGTTTCATGCAGTTGTCACTCAGTGTAGGCTGAAGTTTCAGGATGTTTCTGATGGCCCAGCTTTTAATTTTGAACCTTAAGATAAAATTGGTAGTAGCCACCAAGTTGCTTTGTGTTTATGAAGAGGCCACTTTCATAAAGACTTCCTTAGAGAAGATACAAACTGCTTTCTTCCATCTTTTAATTTACTTAGAGATGCCAACCTGACCCATCAAACAGATTCCTACAGCTGGCTCTTACAGACAGCTGCCTTTTTAGCTCATATTTTAGACTCCAGCCCACTGCGAACCCTCAACATTTTTTCTTAATCTCCATGCACCCTGGTAGACAAGATTTCCACTGAAGGCAGAGTGGCAGCGGTGGTGCCCTGGCCCAGGTTCCAGATGCTCTCCATCATCAGCGGGCCAAGACCCAGGAGTTGGGGCTGGAGTGCCAGAGCTCCTAATGTCCATTCCTGGTAACTCAGCGCCTCCACCCCCACTGACCTATTTTATATTTTTCCAGTATAAATTCTCAGGATAGCTCAACTTCTGGAGGAATAAAATAGTCATTTTAGAAAGCGATTCCTGTGGCATTCTTTGGGCACATGAACGTCTAATCTGGAGCTTTTTCCCAGAGGCTCTGTGTATGGTTAGTGGGGAGCAACAGGAACAGTTTATCTGACCCATCTTAGGTGGCTGTTACAGGATGGACTGAATCTGGAGTGCCTCTTTCTCTCTGATAACCCTAAAGGGAAGATGGCTTGAGCAGCTCAGTCTTTGGGAAACCACTGTGGGGCAGATAAACCCCACCTCAAGTCTGCATCCATCTCTCACTTGCTGTTTTCTAAAACAGTTGCATTTGCAAGATATCTCCTAGGACATATACCACAGAAGATGGTGGAGTTGTTAAAAATTTCTTGTAAAGTTACTGTTCCTGTGGAAAGAAAAATCTCCCAAGCCCTTAGTGTAGTTCATTCTGCGGTTTGCTGCTGCATAGCCTCTTTCTAACACAGCAGGTGCAGGTGCATGGGGAGTGCAGCTCTATCATATTAATAAAATGGAACAACCTAAGCATGTTTCCTCTGCGCTTCCAGAAAGATCTTGGAGGCAATTCCTCACTTGAAGAACTTCAAATTGTCCATTTGTCAGTATTTAAAAAAATATCCACACAAACGAGTATTGATGCCTACAGCTTGCAAATAACTTTATGGAGGGTGAGGCAATTTTTTCCAGGGTCACTCTTCATATTAATTACTTTAAAAAATGAACATTCAAAGCTATTAGGAACAGGAACAACTCTGTAATATCAGTGGCTGCAAAATGAAAAACGTGCATGCTGGCACATTTGTTCAATCTGTGGTGGCAAGCAGGGACTTTGCTGCTGTTTTATGTGAATTCTAATGAAAGCAATTCATTTTGTTTCCATCACCCCTAAGCCATTATTTATGAATCAGTCTTCAGATCTCTTGCATAAGGAAGAACGAGTCACTTTGGTGCTGAGAACCAATCTCTGATTTGTGTCAGGAAATCAGCAACCAGGAAACAAGCTTATTAACTACCATTGGAAATGTCATCTAGCAACAGACACTCGTTCCATATTCCTCCCCCAAAATGTGCAAATCCCCCAGGTTGAGGAGCCCTGGGATAGCGTGGCTGCACCACCCCTTGCTGCTTTTCTCCTGAGGAGCAGGACATCTCCAGGTCTTCGGTTTACCTGTGGCCAAAGTCAGCAATGCCCAATGCTGTGCTGTTGTTTGGCCTGCAATCAACTTGCGGTTTCTGTTTCATTCCCCAGGGATGGGTCTCAATATAGCAGGAACACAAAGCCTGCAGCCAGCACCGTTCCCCTGCCTGCCTGCCTGCAGGAAGCCTGGCAAGGCTGCCTTCATGCCGTCACTTGAGTTCCAGTGATGCGACTCGCTCTCAATACAAATTAAGTGCCACTGGGCTGATTTCACAGCAATTGCCATGTTTCACCCTGATGGGAGATCCAGAGCAAGGGGTCTACAGGTGGATGTGCAGGTCTTGCTGACGCTGCTCCTTTTGGCTAGGAGCACCGAGCCTGCCGCCCCAACCTTCTTCCTCCACACCAGGCAGCGCAGTGGCACCATAGCACAGGGGCAGGAGAAACTTGCACAGTCAGAAGTTTTTTTATTATCCCACCCTGCCAATCTGGCGCCTTTTAAGGACACTATTTTCCTTCCCCCCTTAAAGAAAATACCATGACTGTTTTGCAACCAGGATGGCTATTTTAACTTCTTAGCATGATTTATATTCCATTCCCTGCTGGCTGCTGTCAAGACTGGCCAAGTCCAATCTGCTACACATTTCTGATTTAGTACCGTCCTCGCGACCCCTTGGTAACTTCAGCGCAGGAGACAGGATGTTATCAAAAAGCTGGAGTAATGCATAGCTGCACCTGAGCACAGCCAGGGCAAGCCGCATGCTGCTATTTCGGGAAGCTTTCATACTTTGTATTTTTCCTTTTCAAATGCACTCACATTGCTGCTTAAAATACAGAATCTTTGTTAAAAAAAAAAAAAAAAGACCATTCTGTTCACCTTGGCAGTGTGTAATTATGGGAGAGGGAAAATGCGGACATTATTACAGGGTGTCTTTATGGAGGCAGAAGGCGTGAGGATTTTGCTTGTGGGTGTGATGCCAGTAAACAGCTGGTTGGGCAGCAGGATGATGTGGTCGCCTGGTCTGGGGATGGGGGGAAAGAGGCCCCTTGCCCTTCTCCATTTTCATGCAGACCCTTTGGCCCAGCAGTCTCTTTGCAGTTGTGCCGCAGGCAAAATCAGTAGTAATGTGCTTGCTGTCACTAGCAAAGAATTTGCTTCAAATTCTTGTGAGGGTGTCACTTTTCATCAGAAATTAACACCCACCTTTTAATTGCTGGGGACTAGCATTGTCTAATGGGCACAGGGGTGCAGCAGAAAGTGTTGTTCCCAGTACCTACAGGGGATGCGCTATTTCAGTGTTGTCCTTCCAATCCTTAAATCTGTTTTTTCTTCAAGCCTATGTCTATCTGTTTTGGGATTGTTTTATAGAGTGATTTTTTGAACCAGTTCAGCTGATAAAACAATACTGATACCATAATCCAATAAAAGGAAAACAAGGAACAAACCCAAACCAAATGGAACACAGGAAAATCAGGATTGTCAAGAAGGAACTGAAAGAGGCATAACCATAGCAATAAATGAGAAGTATCAAATACTGACTACTAGCATGAGTGAGTGTCTCTGAGACATAAACCCAGAGCTTTCCTTCAAAAACAGTGAGTGGAAGGAACATGTTACCAAGGGCTGCCATTTTGAAGGGACTTTGGCCAACTCATTGGCTTAGAGCTCATTTTTAAGGGCTTATTCATCTGAATTTATGAACAGGTTGTAATATAAATGGATCCCTTGGAATCCAATTTACTTCAAAATCAAATCTGCAGCAGTGAAACTACTCGCAATTAAAGGGGTCGGTTATCCGTGACGCAGGTTCTGAGGAAAGCTAGTGCAGAATTTATGTAACCTCATTGTAGAAGGGAAGGGGGAGAAAGTCCCAGAGCTCAGCGGGTCATGATAATGGGTTTTCAGTGGAAAAAGGACCTAACTTAGCTTCAAGTAGAATAGGAAAATCAGAATCCAAAGTACACTGTATTCCCAGTGGTATCTAAACACATGCTTTCATACAAGTAGATATTAAAGTAGTTCTGGGAAAGCAGAGGAATAAAATAAAACCTTCATTGAAGTGGCTGTATTTCATCAAGCTAGCATTTGTTTGTAAAAAAAAAAAAAAAGTCATTAGCCTTGTTTATTTTAAATTGCAAGCAGTAAAGAAGTCTTACTGGAAAATTGGTATTGCAGAAATCCAACCTGTCACTGTACTCTCATTTTTTAAGAATAATGTCTAACATTTTCATTTGATTTTTAACACACTCTTTTTACTCATGCATAGCTTGCAGCATCGTTCCTTCCATCTCTAGGTGTATTTATTCCCAGTGGACTCTTAGATGGATATTCCTGGAGACTGAAAATATTTGGACCCAGATGTTCAAAGGTTGCTTCTGATTCTTTGTGACTGAGTTTATGAGTATCTTGACTTGAGATAGCTTGGATTTGATTTTTAACAAATTGTGAACAATTACAAAGCCAGCTGGACTCAGTACATTGATCTAGCACACATGAAAACAGTATCTTACAATATCTCAAATTCATCACCAAGATACTGAGAAACCAGAAGTCATAGCAAAAATTTGTTCACAAATATTCATCCACCAGATGAGACTTTAAGTGGTTACATCTTTGCTGGCTTCAGTATCCCCCAGCATCCCACATTGTGCTGGTCTGTGCTGGGAAGGTTGGCATAAAAGAGCAGATTCTAGTTTTAGCTCAGCTGGCCCAGCAATTGGTGTCTACTACTAATGGAATTTCTGTGGCATGCACCTTTGGTGCTAAAAACTGGGTAAGAACTGCTCATGAATTGCAAGCCCATACCTAGGTTCTTTCTTAGACTTCTTCCTGGGGTAATATGCGTAACAATTGTACTTATAGGAAAATTGAGGATTTTTTTCAGGTATATGTTCATTGGGTCTCCTGTGTTGGATGTACAGTGTGTCAATCTGGAACAGCCATGGGCTCTGTGGGTCAGTCATGTTTCACTTGCAGGGTACCAGTCATCTCTGCATCTGGTGTTCTTTTTGGCTCTTTTAGAACTGGAGAATAGCTTTATAATTTAAGATTTTATGTGCATTTATAGAAATTTACACATACAAAGCTGGCTTCTGAAAAAGCTCTAAATAATCTTTCCAGGCTCCTCAGCATGTCAGTAAGCCTTCATTCTGCCAAAAAGTGGTTTTATCCCCTGAACCCCTGTGATGCAGCTACATTGAACTGTCAGTAGCCTTCTGTTTTGCAGGCTGTAGGCTTAAATTACTTAACTGGAAATTAATGTAAATGAAACTCTTCCAGTGCTCATGGCAAGACCCAACACATGCAATTATGGGTGCAGTCCACTGCCCTTCTGCCAAAAGCCAGAGATAAGTGTACCTCTGTCTTTCTCTTACTTACTTTTGGGTGGAGAGGAAGAGGATGCTGCTGTAGGAGTGGGAGCAGGAGAGTCTGTTCTACTTGTACAAGCTGGGAAGTTGCTTCTGCTAGTCGGGACATCTTGCTGCGCAGAGCTGTCTCTCGAAGCGTCCCATGCCTCACCAGCCTCTCTGGCCTGGGCTCCCCAGGGCTGGGAGGAGATAGGTCTCTGCTCTCTTCTCTCTCCTTATGGCTCTTGCCTCGGGCTTTTCTCTCTTCCTCCAGCTCCTGAGCCCTACCAGGCTCGCACACCTCTGTCTCCTCTGCCAGGCTGTCCCAAGCTGGCTCAGACCTGCCAGTGCTGGAGGTTTGGGTGTGGGAAGGCTGCAGGGGGCTGTGGGGAGGATGGGGGGCTGTGGCAGCCCGGAGGGTTTGGAGAGCCTCTGCCTGGTGCCTGACGGACACAAGCAGAGCGGCTGGACCGGCCATCAGCCTTCCCACCTCCCTTACTGCCCCAGACCTGGGTGCAGCTTTTAAATCCCGGTTTGGCCCCTTCCCTCCCTCTTCCCTCTTATCTCTGGCCCCGCAGTGGGTGGCCACCCACCCCACCCACCTCTCCAGCCTCTCCCACTCTGGGTCTGGCTGCAGCAGGTTGAAACCTGGGGGTCACCGGGAGGGACGGGTGGGTGGGTGCAGAGCTTGGGACTGCCGAGCCTCTTGCACAAGGTGGTATAAATCCTCCTGTGGTCCTTGCCAGAGAGGGCTTGCCAAGGCTGGCCCGTTCAAGGGAGTGGGGTGCTCATGGAATCAGCCCTCTAGAGGCTGCATTATAAAGCTCAGTGCTGAAGGATTTTATAACGTGTTTCAATGTATAATTTAAAAGGAGAGCAAGGGCCAGGAGCGAACCCTTTCATTCCAAAGCCCTCTCAGTTTCAGGGATGTTCGGCACCAACCTGGTCGATGCTCCTGCATCCTGCAGCGGGTGCCTCCCAGTGAAACCCACACCAAGAGGCAGAGACCCCTGGAAATGCCCAGGTGGGTCCAGCCGTCAGGGTTTCCACCCAAAAGCTACGGCTGCTGCTAAGTCAAAACTTCTCAGCCTAGCCTCAGTTTATTATTATTATTATTATTATTATTATTATTATTATTATTATTATTATTATTATTATTATTATTATTGTTGTTGTT
>JANZLQ010000008.1:31701421-31717559 GCA_026212715.1 Elanus axillaris
TATTATTATTATTATTATTATTATTATTATTATTATTATTATTATTATTATTATTATTATTATTATTATTATTATTCACAACCCCAAAATGCATCAAATGCATCCAAACCTGTCAAGCTGACAATACTGTGTTTGGAGCATGGAAAAAAAGAAAAAAAATCTGAAGTAGGAAAACAGTGGGATGGAAACGGGAAGGCTGAATGAGCCCCACCTGAAATAACTCCAAAAAAGGCATTTCTGGCTTTGGCAAGTGAGCCAGAAGGATCCTATATGTTTTTGTATATGGTTCCCAGAGGATTTAAAACTGTAAGATTTGATGCTAAACCTATTTCTGTGCTGTGAAACCAGGGACAGCTGTACAAATATTTGCTGTTTTTAATTAAACCTAACATTGCTACTTCCTTCATTTAAGTTAGGTCAAAGGACTGGCAATTTTATGCTTTGATAGATGAAGAAAAACAGTTGTGGGTGTTGTGTTTTAGAAATATGGTATAAAATAAGAAGTCTGAGGGAAAAGGCCTCAGAGGCTATAATAGCTCTAGCCTTGTGCTTTCTTCTCAGAGATGTTTTCCTTGTCAAATATTTCACCTTATCCATATAGCAACTGTTTCTACTGTAATTCTGCTCATTATTTTTTCCTTGAAAGACTTTTATCCAAACTTTCCATTTGCTCCCTATTTAAACTTGAGGTAGCATTCTCTTGGCTTTGTATTCTTTATCAATGTAGAAAAATCTGCTTTCTTAGGGGGAAATGAGGACGGTCGTGCCTGGTCCCTCCCTCTTTGGACACCCCTACATTGCCTCAGTCACTCAGCAGAACATCTCACAGCAGTTCCCTCTGGAGAAGTGCTGTCTGTCTCCTGCTTCTCAGAGCAGGGCTTTACTGTCATTATCCCTTCCAAAAGCAGGCATATCCATCTGCAATAATAAACTAGAGATAAAGAATCAGTTCAGAGACCCATTTTTTGGTCACAGTGTAAAGACCAAAGAGCACCAAGCTGGGACTAGCAGGGAAAAGTTCTCATTTGGGGTCCATGGCTGGTCTGCTGCTTGTCCTGGGGCAAGTCCCTCAAGCTTCCACTATGGGAAATGAGGATAAGGATGCTGACTCCCATGGTGATGTGTTTTGGGACCTGTACAGTAAAAGAGCTAGGTATTAGAGTTCCTTGGGCTTTTAAAAGAGGGCAAAAGTGACTTAGAATTAAGCAGGAATTTCCCTCAAATTGCCTTTTTGTCAAAAATTCTGGACTCATGAACATGCACTGTCTGTTGGAGAACATCCATTTTCATCAGTTTTTGTTTAAAACTCAGGAAAAAATGTTTAGAAAGTCAGAATAATGCATTTAAACACCTAGGCATATATTTTAAAGTGGTGGGTTTTTAATGCAGTTTTTTTAGTCTGCTTTTAAACCAAGGTTTAAAAAGGCACCAAGGAGGAGTAAGATAAGTGTATTGCTTGTGTTGATGCATATTTTGTGGTTTAGGTTGGTTTAGATTTTAATTTACAATAATTTTTGAGATTTCAACTTTTCACCCTCAGTGAAAAATCTCAGATTTTGTGTGGGGAAAAAAAAGGGCCATTTCTTCCCCTTCGGTACATATGATGGAAAGAATGGAGGGATTGTCCCCTCTACGTAGTTTGTTATTTCTGCTTTAAAAATGACATGTCTCATCGTGCTAAGTGAAATTAGTCTTACAGGATTTAAAGATCTTCAATATGTTCTCAGTAAAGTTCTTTGTTATTATTATCAGTGTTAGTATTATATGAGTACTACCAGCAGTTTTATTGTTGCTGTTGTTGTGGTGCTGAGCATTAGCATTGATTTTAAAAGAAAAAAAACTTTTTCCTAAAGGTGTAAACCTCATCCATCAGTTGATAGACATCTGTCAGCAGATAGACCTCTGTTCCTTCCTGTAGTGGACTGTCAGACTAGCCTGGCATCAGTGCAGGACCTGTGCCAGGCACTCAAACCAAACTGCAAATGAGGTAAAAGAGCTAAGAATTGGGTGCAGGAGTGGAGAAGAACACACAGATTTGCAGTTTATCAGCTTTCTCACTTTCTAAGTGCTAGAAATTTGGTCTTCTTAGGTGGTCTGAAGTTTTGGGGTGGATTAACATTTTATAAATTTTTTTTTCCTACAAAAACATAAAAACCTCCAAACCCTCTAACAAACCCTTATCAGGAATTTTCTTAGAGAAATATTATACATGGACAATTGTGGAAGTGGAAATCTGTCTTTATTTCCAACATCTGCCTCCCTATCTGCTCATTGTTTATCTATGTACCATGTAAAGCCGTGAAGATACTTAGTCATCAGTTAAGTAGAGAGTAAACCAAGAGGAGATATATCACAACTTAATGCTAAAGAAACCATATGCTGTGACATCTACCTTTGTTACTGCTAGAACCTCTCACCTCATAACTAAAACCATGGCCAAATGTGTCTGTTAACTGTTTTTAACAGGGTTCTTGTGTGCATCCATAAATCCAGAGGTTCTCTTCCTGACACTGCTGCTGTCCCATCTGCTTTGCCGAGTGTGTCTGAAGGGGCAGAAATGGTTGTAGGAGCTTTTGCCCTCCACTTCAGGATGCATAAGGAAAAGGCAAGTTTGTCCCTACTGTACTTCTGCTATAATCAAATGTATTTTTACAGTCAATGAGTTTTTCTCAGTGAGTTAACCATCCTTTCAGAAAAATAAGATGAGTAGCTGCTTATTTTAATCTGGCAGCACTTTGAGCAAATACAGCGCTTTTTCTGTCTCATGTAGCTCAAGGCTGAAAATCCAAAGAGCAAGAAAACTCCTTTCCCCCACCCCTTCTTCCAAAAGGAAAATCAAGGTTTTGTGGGATTCAGCACAATCTGTGGGATTTATGTTGCACCTGTTGAATTCTCACAAGAAATATCAATTAAAATATTGTGATTTTTGAAGGAACATAGGAAATCCTTGGGGAGACTCAAGCTCTGTGCCTTTTCTGCACCTGCAGCGGTCTGCTGTCCCGGCTTGGTGCCTCTCAGGTAAGGGGGGGCTGCCAGGCCAGTGCCACGCACTGCTCCATCTCCATCAGCGTGTGGGGAGAAGCCCATTTCACCCATCTGCACCGTGCTCACTGTTTCTTGTTTGAGTTGGCACCTGCCAATGGTATTGGGATGACGAGGCCTTGCAGACATAGAGCTGGAGTGTTCGGTGGCACAGATTTGGGATGCTCTCGCTACCCTCGAGTGTCTGGACTGCGAGAGGGGAAGGGAAGTCTGAGATCTTGTAGCAGTTAGCTCCAAAGCCCAATCAAACCTGATCAATATTTTTTAAAAGCTTGAGTGGCAGTGAGTCCATAAGCCTTTGTCCCCAGCTGGTGACAATGGGATTTATCAGGAATGGTTGAGTTCTGCACTGCTGTTGGTTGCTGCTGTTGCTGTTTGCATGTTGCAGTGCCAGTGGGATGGCTCTGGCGGAGCAGGACCTTAGAGAGCACCCAGGCTCAGGAGAGACCACATGTCCAGGAAACATGCTACATGTGTTCCCCGAATGCGTTGATCTAATTTGAACTTGTCCTGATTACATCTTTTTCTTCACTCTGCTGTAAAACCACCCAAAAAGCTGCTAGTTTTCTCCTGGTAGCTAATGTCATCATACAAAAAGAAGGTGACAGCTACTGCTGCCCAGCATGGAGGTGCTGGGGGGGTGCTTTGCTGCTGGGCAACTGCCCATGGGGATGAGCCCCATGGGTATTTAGGCAGAGAATTACTTGGGTAGTGGATATTAATGGGGCTTAGGCATAAGCCAGGTGCTGAGCAATTACAGATGCTCAAGAAACTTTCAGAGACCCATGTAAAATGCTCGTGGATAACAAGCAGAGGCTTTCAGAAGCATAGTTTTGAGCACAGGCATGTGATTTCTGCCATTTAATTGCCCATTGTTTTGGCTGGATGTTGAACGTAAGGACAGCTGTACTGGTTTAGATCAGAGTACCCCAAGCCCATATTCTGACTCCAAAAGTAGCAGGGGATACCCCCAGTGTTTTCCCTGAATGAGACTCATCCCCAGCATTTTGGGTGTGCTCACCTTGCAGCTGTTCCCAAACCAGGCAGCTCACCTGAATTGTGAATTGCCTGAATTGTGCTAATGGGGGACCACATTCATGGTCTCCCCCAGGGAAAAGGAAAACAGCGGCAGCAGAGGGATGCCTGTTGATAAATGAGAACAGGCAAGTAAGCTGTAAAGTGTTTCCAGAGCCTCTGACCATTTTCAGCTAGAGGCATTTTTTTTGTGCCTGTGATGGTTTTTTTGTTTCGTAACCCATAGTGGATCCCCCTCCGAGGGCTTGTCCATTCTCCCTTTAAACCCGTGCAGCCACAGTGCCTTTTGGCAACAAAGTCCATGCCTACTTGCTGCTTGAAGAATCACTTCCTTATGTTTGTTTTCAGTTTAGCTTATAGCCCATTGGTCTTGTACTGAAAGAGACAAGTGAGCAGTCAGTCCTTCTCCATAGCAGCCAGCATTTTGCAGACCTCTATCATGTTTACCCTACTGCTCCTTTCCAGCCTCTTCCCATTCTCCTGCTACAGGTTAGTGCCCCCACAGAGGGCCAGCTGGGATTGTCCCTTGTCCTGAAAGCGTAAAAGTCAGCCCAGTTCCCTTACAAAACGATGAACACCTGAATTAGCATGGGTGGCTTAGCACTGCTGCAGTGGAGCCAGCCCATGTGGCTGGTTCTGCTGGCTCAGCTCTGGGGTTGAGACTCTGCAGCCAAGGGCTAGAAGCAGCAGCTGAGTGCTGCAGCCTCTTCCACCTGTGTGGCTCTTCCTGTGGCGAGCACTTCACCAGATTTAGGTGTATGTTCCTAGGACACAAATACAAAAATATTTTCAGTTTTGTATGTGTCATTCTGGGGAGATGTTTTGCCCTCAGAACCAACCTTTTTATATAACACCAACTAAATACACATTGCACCTAAGTGGAGATACTCTGTTAGAAATAAATGTGCTTATAAGCATTTGGAAGTGTAAAGGTGATATTTATAAAGTGAGCAGAACACCCACTATGTGCTGCATAAGCCAGTGAAAATAACAGCTGCTGAGTTTTATCAGCTTTAGAGCACCACAGGAGCAGCACAAAGAGCGGTTCATCTGCCATGTGTCAGTGCTGACCACAGCTGACTAATGCACTGCTGTAGCTAAAGACAGGGTAATCATATAGAGACTATAAGTAGATGATAAAATGAGTAGCAGTTTTATGGCTGTTCAAATGCTTTCTCCTAATATCCACATCTGTAGTGTATTTGTGAGAGTACAAGCAATGAAAATTCCTGCAGGTCAAAATAACTTTATTCTTAAGAGTATACCTAGGGTGTTGTCTTCCCTCCAGCCCAGTGGTAAACATGTTGATGTTGGAGTAAAGAAAGGGCTGGTATTTTTCCTGGATGAGTGAAGCACAGCTTTATCATTCTGCATTAACTGTTTCAGATGCTATATACACTTCTTTTAACTACCAACTGCATTCTGACTGTGTATAAGTCACAAAAGCTTCTTTTTTAAAAATTCTGAAACCTCTTAGAGCTTCACATAAAATCTGTGGAGTGAAACCTGACAGAACTAAAGAAAATGTAATTACCTGAAGTGACAGTTTTGTTCTCAGAACAGTTTCCACCACAGAATGACATAATTTTTTTAAATTTTCTGGGTCTCTGAAAGAGATGCAATTTGCATTTTCCTTAGGGGCAACATCAGGTTAACTAATTAAAGCTGCAGTTCAAGGGACACTGAAAGTCAGTATAAAGTGGTGTTGGTGCTGAAGGACACAGTTCCACCTTCTCTCAATCTCACCTTACATTCCTGCTTCTGCATCACCTCCTCCTTTCTAGTTGTGCCGAGAAGGGGAGTGAGAAGCCGGTCAGGGTTTAAACTGTGCTGTGCTTACAGAGGGAGGGATGCTGTGAGGCAGGAACAAGTGCTGGGAGATCAGGGATTACTTTTTTTAGCATTACTTTTGCCAATTTACAATGTTCATCAGACTGCTACCACATAACACAACAGTAGCAATATGAATATTAGCCAGGAGTAAGCTGCACTAGTTAGTTATTTATTAAAAACCACAAATAATATAATCCTGTATCTTGAGATGTTGGGATATGAGAATGGTTTATGTTTTTCTGAAAGTCTAAATCCACGTTACTTGGCATGGAAGGGAGTTGCTACAGGCCCAGGCTCACCTGTGCTAGCTACAGTTCACTTTGCAGGTGTGCTGAAGGATGGCTCACATGTTAAGAGTAAATTACTCATAATTGGACCTTCTGGGAAACATTATGGGTCACCTAAATTCAACAAGGAGTTCAGAGAGAGGAAATCGAGCTCAGAAGCGCTGAGGGACTTGAGCTCGTACTGCATGCACAGAGGCTATCGGGTGGCAGGAGGAGGAACAGACTCTGACCCGAGGGGCCTGGAAAGGAACCTGGCTTGGTAGGGACAGACCTGCAAGGCTTCTAGTGAGGGTGTGAGCTGGCCAGGAGGGTGGGAGGGAGTCTCTGGATAATTTTGAACTTTGCATTTATGAAGCTGGCTTCCGAAGGGGGAATGTTCTTGGGAAAACAGGAAGAGAAAGAGGTTGAAATAGAGCCAAAAATTAGGCTGCGTGAACAGCAGCATTCATAAAACTGTGCACAGTTCATAACCACTCTCGTAGAATCCCAGTCGTGAAAGAAGACCAAACTTTCATGTTTGAAATCTGCATGGCAACATGAGCAGTTTAGATGGGTGAACGCTCAGCTGAGCAGCTGAACGAAAGACTGGCTGTTGGTTAAAAGTTAGTGATTGCAAACAGAGAGCTGTTTACGTTCACAGGAGAAAACTGGTGTACAGATATCCTACTGTTAAAGAACGAAGGTCAGGTCAGGTGAATAAGATGGGTAAGACACATTGTTCATCTAATGAAAGAGGCTGAGTCAGGCCTTCAGAGTGAGGTGTGGATGAGCTATATAAACAAAACCACTAATAAATCAGCTATCAGTATTGTAAGGGGTCTACTGAGTACACATTTAGCAGTAGATTCCTAATTTTAGCTGGATAAAACTTAAGTCTGTAAATGGGGTCCTGTATATTTTCCCTTTTGTCAATGGAAAAAGAAGCTACCTCACAGGGTGACATATTCCATCATCGAACTGCCACAAAGCTCCCTATAACTGACATTTCTAGGTGGATGGCTCAGACCAGGTGCCTCTTGTCTAGATGGCCTAGGTCAGGTGGGTGAATCCCAACCATAGAAACTACTTTCCTTCAGAGTCATTATGGAGCTTTCAAAATGCAAAACTGATGCCTGAGAAGCTGCATGTAGCTTGCAGTGACTAATATTGATCTGTAAGTACATTTCCATCTCCTCCAAATTATTTATTTCTGCATCTACACATCTTCCACATTTATGATGGCAGTTCCCGCTAGATTTGACCAAAGAGGTATTGTTTTGCCGTTGAAGTTCCCATGATACATGAGTTCATCCAAGTCTGCTGTTTGAAACAAGCATACGAGGGGCCAATTCGTGGAGCACAATTTATTCCAGATCTTTGCAGAAATATACGATGCTCTTGAGCCCGTACAGATGTGTAGCCAATAGGGAGCTGTCTGGCTACACAAGTTTTTTATATATTTTTCAACTAAATCAGAAATCCAAATGCAAAAGTCAGCACTCGGGGATGTCTACATGGATTTGTGACTCTCCTGCCTGAGTTCTAAGGTTATAAACCAACAAAGGGATTAAACTCATATGTACATTTTTTTTCTTTATGTGACAGACTTAAGATGAATAACATTGCTCATTTACAGAGTCAGAGAACATTTAAATGGGAAAGGTTTTTCAAATCATTGAGGTAAAATCCTGGCCCTTTTGAAGGTAGTTTTAGGCTGGTTTTGATAGCACTCAATGTTGCCGTTTTTCACAGGAAGACATCTTTTCTGCCAACAGTGATGGTTTTCCATGTTTATTTTATGGGGCCTTGTCCACTCCAGCTTAAAAATACTCAGAAATGGGACATATGCTGGCAATCCTGAGACATATACTAACATAAAGCAAAGTTATTTAATAAAACTGGAATATAATTCATTTCATTCAGTCTTTTCAGAAAGATGTGTGAAAGAACTGGGAGGCAGTAGAAAAGTGATGCTGTTGGCAGTGAGTGCCCAAATGCTGTGTTTGCTTGAACCCACAGAAATGGGTTCAAGGAAGATTATAGCTCCATATACGTACACAGTAAGCTCCTGAATCCTGTCATGCCCATCCCTCTGACTCTAGTGCTGCCCTCAGCAGAGGTGAAAACCAAAACCACCAACAGCTAATCAGGTGCTCAGCCAAGTACATGTGGGTTGTGTCACACTTGCTGCCAAGCCCTCCTGCCAGAAAGGGGGGTCCAGACTTGCAGCTGATGCACCCTGGGGAAAGTGGGAGCCTTAGCAGCAGGAAGGTGGGTGCAAACCTGAACTTCTGGCCCTGGGGAACATGGACCAGTGGGATCCTGTGGGTAACTAACCACCCCTACTTGCAATCTCTGTTTCAGGTGGAGGGAGATGCTAGATTACTGTGTCCCCTTCCACCCCTGCTCCTGAAGAACTGCTCTGAGCTGTGAGGGCAGCACAGGACACTCAGCAGGCAGCATAAGCTCTCTTCATATCTGTGTACAAGCATCACAGCTTAAATTTAACAGTGATGTGGAACATTTGGTGCAGTGTGACTTATAGGCATGCTGACCTTGTCTGCAGATGTTAAGTGCAGGCAGCAGACACAAGCTGTGTGATGCCATCACTGGGTATTTCTGTGGTGTGAAGGAAAGGAGTACCTGGAGTGATCTCCAGTGCTGCACCCTCTATTACCCTCACTATTTACTGGTTTCTTTTCTCCCGGCTCTATTTCGGACCTCTCCAAATAGCTCTGACCAAGACAGTGCCCAAACATAGTTTTAGTCAAGCCTGTGCCAGCTTTGCTTCTCTCCATCTTATATCATTCCTTAATGCTATTCAAGCAGGCTTTTCATCCTCAAACTCCCCCATATGTTTTTATGTCACACGGTCCAGGGCATGAAATAATGGACCTCACAGTCTTGCTGTAAAATCATAACTCTGGTGGGCTGCAGCCTTGGCCTGCACTATTTTAGCGACTTTGAAATGAAGAGGTTGCACAGAATAATGATGACACCTGAGGGCAAAGTGTACCACGTGAGGTCTGCAGGAGACCTTGAGCCAGGGAATATAGATGCAGTTTGCTCAAGAGGAGGCTTGTCCCACGCAGTTTAGACAAAAGCCAGGTGGTGCCTGCTAAATGGGCACTATTAATCCAGTTGGAACTTGTGCCAGAGTCCAGATTGACAGAAATTGGAAAAGGTGATGTCTCTTCCCACTTTCAGATGATGCCCTGACTTCCCTTAGCCTAGGGTGCTTTTCAGTTGAACCCCAGGTTTTCTTGGAGTTGTGGTTGGTGTCACTGCTGGGAGTGTATCGCAGACTGCACAGCTGGGGCGATGCTGGTGACTGCCATATAGGGCTGTGGAGGTCAACCAGCCCACGCTGGGGAAGGTCCAGAAAAGACAGTCCCGGAACTCACCATCGTGTAATCAGAGAAGAAGGAAGGCTATATCTTTTACAAATGGCTGGAAGAACCCAGGATGAGGATGCAAGGCAAAAATAGGGTCATCTTGGGAGAAAAATCTTATATTTGCAGTTAGTTTTTCAGTATAGAAAGAAGTGATGACAGCCTGTTCACTTCCATCCAAATCCCTCTGTCATCTAGTCCTGGGAGAGGACCAGGGTCTCTACATGGGGCACACTTTAATCCCATTAAAATATGGCTCAGTCCCTTTCCTACAGCTCAAGCTGAATCATGAATACAATTAGATAGCAACTGAGTTTAACATCCATAGCCATAAACTTGATGGTTTGCATCATTTAGACGGGAGTTTCCTTGGAGATTTGCTGGAAATACTGAAGTTCATGTTTTGCATGGTTTTTTTCTTCCAAAAGTAAAAATGAAGACTACAGCTCTTTTGCAAAGGCCATAAATACAAAGCTAATTTCTCTAGGAAGAGGAGCTTTTGCAGTGCATGGTCTTATCTTGCAAACGTTGTCATGGACTGCTGTTAAGTTCAGTGTGGCTTCTTAAGTAAAAGCCTACAGTTTGCAGGCCTGTCATTAACACCAGCCAGAGGAGCAGCGTGACATGGGAATATTTGTGTGGCTACATTACTGAGCCCCACCCAGATCAGAGCTATATCTGACCCTCAAAGTACCTCACAATATAGTCCTTGGAATGGAAAAAAGAAATCTCAATTACTGACAACTTCCTGGTGCTTGCTGTAGGTGATTTACTTTTTAATGTCATTGTAAATTAACATCCCATTACTATAACATGAAAATTAACCCAAATTTAATTTTCTTTTTGCTGCTTTGTTAATTTAATGTAATATGTTTGGGCCAGGTAAGCATTTTAAAAACTTAATTCAACTAAACTGCCACAGTTAAGGTAAGTCCCTGACCAAAGAGCACCAGGTTCCTTAGTGTGGAAATTTAGACAAAACACAATGTCTCATTTATGTTCTATGATTCTATTAAGGCAATGCGCCCCAAAAGAATCATGTTCTATTAGATGTGGTAACAGGGTTGTAAAACACATATGCAAGTTTTTGTCCTGTTCATATAGGCAAGATGTTATCATTTGCTTAAATAGTTGGAGGAAGAGGTTAATTTTCCTGTGTAGGTCTTCATTCACCCATGTTTGAAGTTGCAATAGGCTATTGGACCTTCTACAATGAATCCTCTGTATCTTCACTCACCTGAACGCCCCATGGTCAAACTGCAAGTTAGTTGGAAGAAGTAAAGAGTCCAGGGGTGTAATTTTCTACTTTCCATTACAGGGGAAAAAAAAAAAAAAAGAAGGAAACTTTAGGTTCTGGCAGACTTCATTTGAACCATTTCTAATTTTACTTACCTATAGATTCATACCATGTGGTGGGTTATTTAGAGTTTATATTATGGATGGTTATACTTAATACAAGAACATTTGTAAAAAAGACATGTCCACTGGATACAATACCCTGTCTATCTCTTCCCAAGTAGAAAAAACTTGCAGAAATCTTCCCCCCTACCCTCTCCCAAAGATCTGGGACCCTGTCCAGGTATCTGTCTGCTTTTGCTCTGAATTTTCCATGCAGAGCTTGTGAAATATATGTAAAGCTAATTCTGTAGGTCGTTCTCATGGCAGAGCTAGAGCTAGCTACACAGGGCTCCCAATCCAGACCGGGCAGTTAGCTCAGCAGGTAAACGGGAAACCAGACAGAACAGCCAGATGGATGCCAGATTTCTCTGACTTCACCTTTGCCTTCTGCAGAACATACATTGGTGAATGAGTTTCAGTTCTGGGCCTCAAAAAGGTGGCAGTGAAGAAATGGCCTGGGTCAGCTGCAGACTCCAAGGAGGATGGGGTGCTGTAAAGTATCCACAGACATGCACACAGGGCTGACAGATGAGACACGGAGCTATGGCAGCCCAGTGCCTGTCTGGGGTAGCAGCTGGAAACCAGGTGAGATACAGCAGCACATCTCAGACAACATGGCATGGTTACATTTCAGCAATGACCTGGACTCCTCACTATTTTCTCTACAGTGACTTGTAATTAAATTTTCCAAATGAGTTTAAATAACTCTTAACTAGTTAAATAAATAACCTCAAATGAAATATTAAATTAGAATTTCCCAAACAGAAAATGTCATTTTTACTTTTTTTTTACAAAACCTGTGTTTTCCAGTGTTGGTTTTGGAGTGAGTACCTTTTATTGTCTGGAAGGTCAGTCCAAGATGAAAATTCCCAACAAGCTCTAGGTTTAAAAAGTGGTGGGGTTTTTTTCAGCCTCTGAGACCCTGAAAAATACAGGCTGGAGTTACTGTGGCTTTTCACAGCATTTCATACCACTCATTTGTCTCACTGTTTATGTAGATAGGAGGCTGCTAAGAAGTCTTTTCTGGACCTTCCCATCTCAGATGCCTGGGACACTTTTTACTCCTTCGTTTTGAAATCAGAGTGAAAGGATCTTTTCTGCTCTCTTTTCAGTTCTTATCAGCATGCCAAAAGCTGTCTTGAATTATGCAGCATTTGTAAAACTCCTTGAAATGTGTTTATATAAGAACAGACCGTAAAAATCGAAGTGAAAGGACCAAATCCGGCGCTGCACTTACTCTCCATTGACGCGGTACTCAGGGAAAGCCTGAATGGCAGTGTGTGAATAAGGGCAGAACAGAGATTAAATTATTCTCTAGGGGAGTTGAGGCACCATGGGCAGGCAATGCAGATTCCTAACATACTCCCTTATGGATCCTATATGTAATGGTAAAAAGACAGTTCATTCGGGACACCGATACAAAATAAAGATTGAATTTCTTACCCGCTTTGCGTGACAAATTCCTGAGGTAGCTGACAGCTGTTTTTGAAGCAGTCATACTTAGAAAATTTGAATAGAGGTAAACAAAACACATTTCACCTTCTCTTTAACAACTGGTTTCCCTGTGGCTAGTGCACTAGTACTGCCCTGTATGTCATGCATGCTGGCTCATGGCTGGGGAAGACTGTGTGAGAGAGCAGGTTCCTTATGTGGGGCTATATCCTGCTGGGAGAAAAGCACACAGCCTTGTGAATGCACTCCACAACCATAAGTCTTGAAAATCACCAGAGTCCTTTTTCTCTAATACCCGTTGGCACTGGCATTGCCAAGCAAATAATAGTCATATTTTAGTTGGGGTTTTTTTAACTAAAATAAAATCACTAGAATCTCCCTATTGCAAACACTGCCTTCTGACCACAGCCACTGAGCCCTCTCCCTTTTTACCAGGGCATGGATGACAAAGAATCTGCAGGTGTTGAAAACATATAAAACTCAGGGATTTAGGATCTCCCCAGAGAGGACAGATATTCTAATTGCTGCACAATTAAAACATATTTTAAAACACCAGGGCCAGATCCACAGTTTATAGAAGCAGACATGCATAAGCATCTATGGGGATTCATGCCAGAGGAGGGACTGGGTCTACAATTTGAGCCACTTTAAAGAGATCTTTAACAAAACAGATCTCAGCTTATGCTTCTGGGCATGAAAAACCACCTACATGAAGCTTCAAATATTAATTTTGTTAAACATTTAATTCATTATTGTATCAGAAGTAATCAGGTAACATTTTGTGGGGAGTGGGCTTTTAGTCACATTTGATGTTCTGTTTATTCTAAAGAAAGGGAGCTCATCTTTGTAGGAGACACTCTACTGGAAAGCATAGATGTGCCACAGTAGAATTCCTGAAGCTGGAATAGCTCATCCTCTGAACCTCCCCTATGAAATGGCAGCTCAGTCATACCATTTACATAGCTCCCAGGGTGTCCAGGCATTTTTAAGACAAACTGTAAGTCTGTCTCTCACTCCAGAGAGTTTACAGCATAAAAGTAAGTGGCACTAGCCACATCCCTACCTTTGCGCTCCATGTGGGAGCTGTCCTGCAGGGGAAACCAAAGACCTTGCTGGATCTAAGAGCCTCCCTTGTAGAAATCACGCAGAGTACCTGGAAGACAAGACACAGCACTCCCCACCCACACCTGACTGGCCTTAGCTCAGCCTCCACTTCCACCCCAAGGCCACCACACAGGGGTTGCAAGGGACCTCAGCCTTCTACTGGGAAAGAGACTGGAGAAGAAAATGGTTGCATGAATTTCTCGCCTTCCCATGTCTCTTCACCCCCTCCGTATCACCACAACACCGCACCAGGACAAGGCTGACCCTCACTGGGGCCTCTCCCCTCCCATGCAGAGCTGCTCTGTGCAGTGATAAGGAGCTTCCCTACTTCTTACTGTCTTATAAACAGAGGATAAAGCTTGGTCTTATGCATGTGACTTTCCCTGATTTCTGAGATACTGACACAATGTGTATTTGCAAAGACTCTTCCTTCCTCTGGCCATCTGAGTACAGTGTTTGAGAGAATATTTATATTTGGATACATGAGATCAAAGATTTTAGGCAAACAAAGGCTTCAACAGAAAAATAATAAATAGAAGACACTTGTAAGAGCTGAACACAGTTGAAAGCACAATGAATATGAGAATAAATACAGGTTCCTGTGCAGCTGCATGCTCAAAGGAAGTGACCAGCCATAGTTAAGCACAAAGGCAGCATGCTACAAAGTGTTTACAAAACCATGTTCCTCAGGAATTGCATGAAGTAGGACCTGAACTGGGTACTGCAAAAATATGTGCATAGGTGATCTCAGCCAGCACTCAGAAAAAGCAATGAAAGTTCCTACTGAGTTTTGGAAGGACCTAGAACAAGCCCCAAAGACCAGAGATGGCATTTTCCTAACGTCTCAGGTCTTGCACACAGTTATCACGCATGGTTTGCCAGTCTGCTGGCCCAGCACAGCCTTTCCCCTCCAGTACCCAGGGACTGTTGACCTGTCAACCTGTCTTTGACTGAGAGGCAAGAAATTTCAGAAGACCACTTTTCTGCAAGGCAAGATAGCACATGGAGTTACCAAGAGATGATGTGTCAGTGGATTTGCAGCTAATATTTGCATGCTGGCTCTTTTCCATGGTAGTTTACCTTTGAGCAGAGTCTAGTTGCAACGCAAAGCTGCAATGAAATTAAACATAAAATCACTTAGGGGAAAAATCCCTCCCAAACCCCTACACATATTACACTCTCCCTCAGCTACCTCTCAACTTAGAATACTGCTTCATTCTTTCTGAAAAAAATAGCCTAGCAGTTTGATTCTCACATTTTGTTTCCTGCTAAACTTTCCAATTCATTCACCCCACAAAAGAAAAACTCCTTTGCATAAGCTGTAAATAAGTAATTTGTATGTACATGCACCCTAAACCTGTTCTCTGAAATCTCTACTGACATACCTGGTAAATTCTAGAGAATAGCTTAATTTGGCATTAAATTAGAAGGACAAGTAGAGAAATGCCTGGATTCCTGCACTTTTATGCTCATCAGGAGCAGGGATGAGCAAGGCTACAAGAACTCATACCACAAACAGCAGTAACTATGTTCACAGGCAAAATAATGAAAATAAAGGAACTAGGCACACACACAGACTGAGAAATTATTGCCTAAACTAAAGCAGAGCACAGCAAATAAGGAATCTCAAAGTAAGATACACACAAAATTTAAGATGAGCAGAAAGCAGAGGAACTGACATATTGCAGGAATTGTCTATTTTCCAGTGCAGGATCCCATGCAGGTCACGTACCTAGGGGCTACGTGCTTTACAGGAATCTGTCAGTTTAGTGCCTTGACGCTGATGGTTCTTATCTACACACTGCCGGAACGCCTGGTGGTTCTGGTTTGCAGTTCATAAAAGCAGTAACGCTGAGAGCAACATTTTATTTGTGACCCATTGTGTTCCCGTTTTCCCACCAAAAAAGCCTAAAAATACATTATGTCATTTTTGAGGGGGAAATTGTAATGGCTCATCCTTTTTATGCACGTTCACTATCTTTTCTTATTGTTTGTCTCAGGTATCTTCTGTTACGTGAAAAATAACAACAGAATACATTTGAACAAATATTAAATACTCAAATAAAAAAATACAGTGATTATACAGTGAAGTGTTAGTTAGACAGTACAGAAACCCTGAAGAATACATGAGAGAAGCTTAAATTCTGATGCTTTAGGCTAAGTAAGGCTGGTTTACTGCACAGACTGAGTCCAGGCTCTTACAACATGGCCTCCTAATCACTTCCTTTGAAACCTTAATGGTATGGGATATGTATCTCCACAATAAAGATGGGTGATGAACATACTGTTCTTTAAAGCAGTGTTCAAACCTCCTTTTCTTCCAGAAATCTCCTGACTTGCCATTCAGGGTAGAATTTGACTCCTATAGCTGTCTATATGCAGATGTTTATCTGAGGGCATGTTGTGTAAGCTCCTGTTGTAGTCAGCTGAAATCTATTTAGTAGAGTTGCTGGAGCTCATTCAGGTGCCTAAATATAAGTGTCTAGTTGAGGTTCCCTAGTACCATAAGGACGCATCTATACAGGGTTGGCAGATGTGATAGACGGTTATGATGGGACTTACGGGAAACCAGAACCATGCTGCAGCAGCAGCAGGATGCTGCAAGGGTAACCCTTT
>JANZLQ010000008.1:31717659-31733057 GCA_026212715.1 Elanus axillaris
AGGGTAACCCTTTACTACCTAAAATGACTCTTGACTGTGTTTCAGAAACTCAATGAAGCCCAGTGACTTTTGGTTTTGGCTTTACTCTGATCTTAATAATTGCACTTTTTCTTGTATAGTGAGTCACCTGGGCCTGATCCTGATGTGCAGGATAATTCTGAAGAAGCTGTACATAAGATTTTTAAAAGGTAATGATACTCTGTGATGCACAGCAATGGAAAACAATTCCCAATGTTCCTTCAGACTAAAGGCTGCTCTAGCATTGGTGGCAGTGCTGCTTCGAGATGGAGGTTGGACTTGATGACCAGGCGACCTCCAGGCATCTCTTCCAGCTGGCTTTTCTATGATGCTATGGGCCTGGCTTATTCAGTCCTACACAACAGAGCATCTTTCTAATCTCTTCATGAGGTCTGCTCCATTCTTGAGTTGAACCAGAAGCCAGTATTTACGTTTTTCATGGCTTTCTGTGTCAATCTGAGCTGGTTCAACAATTCCCCAGGCCATGGGCTGTGTCTCTATTTACATTTTGTAAAGGGTCCGGCACACCCTCTGTGGCATACAAAAAACAGCATCTCAAGAAACTGCAACTGTACTTCAACTGTGTCTAATTATATGGCGGCCTTATATCAAGAAATACCTCACTGACTTAAGGAAAAGCTAAGTGTAAACTTAAAGCTGATCATGTATTTAAGCATTTTTCAGAACACATATGATAAAGAAAACAGCAAGTATTGATTTTAACCAGACCAAGATTGTTGTTCTGTGACCAGCAAAGCCTTTTTGATTAAATTTGTATAATCTTACAACATGTTTGAGCTGTTAGGAAGTATGAAGGTGGGCTGCTACTAATGGAAGGAGACAAGGATGTGAGCTTGAGCGCAAGGTCTCAGTTGTCCCCACTTCTCCACTGTTAGCTCCTCTCCTGCCTTAATTCCAAATAGCTCTCCCCAAAGCAAACCTATGAGAGAGAGACAAGAGCTGTAAGCAGGGTAAATATGGGCACTGATGGTTCCTAGCCCTCTTTTACTTTGTAGTAGAAACAGCCTAAGAGGTCAACACTGGTGAGAGTAACCTAGAGCTCCTTGGGCTAAGAGATATCACAGAGGCTGAACCCAGCAACTGCAAGCAGCAGTGGAAGGGGAGAAGCAAGGGGATGGATAATACCAGTGTGGCAGCTGTGCTGGAAAGAAGGCACCCAGGAATGTCCAGCTTCAGGGTCATGGTGAATGCTGGTGTGACTAGAACAGCTACATCAGCAGTAATGCAACAAAAAGTCCCAGAATAGGACACAGGACAAGAGGAAATGGACTCAAGCACCAGGGGAGGTTTAGATTGGATATTAGAAAAAATTTCTTCACCAAAAGGGTTGTCAGGCATTGGAACAGGCTGCCCAGGGAAGGGGTTGAGTCACCATCCCTGGGGGTATTTAAAAGGCATGTAGATGTGGCGCTTAGAGACATGGTTTAGAGGTGGACTTGGCAGTGTTAGGTTAAGGGTTGGACCTGGTGATCTTAAAGGTCTTCTCCAAGTTAAACAATTCTATGATTTATATGTCATTTATCCTTTTCACCTGAGAAATTGATTTCAGAACAGAATAAAATAACTGGATGTAATTGAATAGACATCCAGCTTAATACTTGTCTTTATAATATCTGATAACTATATATTTTTTGGAGAACATGGTGTTGGATTCTCAGTTGACTCATTCATTGCGCAAGTATCTATTAAATTTCCAACCACTGAGATTTATTTCTTTTCATTAAAAGTCATTATTATTTATATGGTCAAGAACATAAGTAATGTTGGAAAAAATAAGTATTAAAATCTAAGAAAAATATTCAAGTCAATAATAACAGAAGAAAAGAAAAATATGTAGTACATATTAAAAATGAAAACAATTGTTATAAATATAATGGCCTTAAATGTTTGCTTTTATGTGACAGATGTTTTTAACAAAATGTCTGTGTTGGCAGTTTGAGCACACTTATGATTTTAATTTGTGTAATATTCCCTTTTAGTATTGATGTCTATTTACAACATCTGTGAAGGGTCTGTAACCTGAATGTGACAGGGAAAAACTAACAGACTGTTATTGGAATCTTTCCACTGGGTCCATGTAACAGACTATTAACAAAAATCTTAAATAGCTATTCTAATCATCAACAGCAATCTTACGCAAATTATATCAGACCCAAAGGACCCGATTAACTTTAAAATGCCTTACAGACCTGAAACATAAATTTTGCTCCTTCTGCCTTCCTCTGTAGAGTCAAAATTGGATCATATCACAGGCACCAGTTTTAGCTAGGCATACACAAAATCAGTATGCAAGGCAAGCTGCAGACACGCAGGCAGGGTTCCACTTTCATGATAAGGAAAGCACATTTCTGAGTATTGAAATCAAATATAATCCTCTTCTTTTTTTTTTCCTGTCACGCTTCTATAAATCTCCAACTGGAATTCCCATTCCATAACAACTCTTTTAACCAGCTAGAACTTGGACATCCTGGCACAGGGAGGCATTAATATGTTGAAGAGCTGCTGTTAAAATTATACCACTGATAGAGGTAGATACAGGATTTCTGCCTGAGGAAAGCCAAGTCTTACTTTCCAAGATGGTCTCAGAGCATAGGAAAGTGTGAATGACGGAACGTGAGCTGTCCTTTGCTATTAATTGCTTAATATTTGCACAAAATTTGAAATGTTAACTATTATTGTTATGTCCCAGAGGCCTTTTCCACAGGGTTCTTGCTTGTTCACGCCTTCTAAATCAGAAGCCAAGATTCCCCCACCTTTTGCCACTTAGGCCCTCTCTTCCCCTCCCCTCCCACACATACCCTTTGTTTGACCCCATCTATACTACAATAACTATTTAATTAACAACAGTTGTTAAATTTGTTTATGGCCTGACCTTATAACACAGTTTGGCTGGCCAGTTAGGCTGGAGCCAAACTGTTTTTTTATTTAGGTTAAGAAAAAAGCCTAGATAGGGACCAAAGCTAAAGGCCTTTTTTCTAATAAAAATTGAAAACCAAAACACAATGAAAAAAAGTCATTCCATTTGTATCACCTTTTGGCTTCATCCATCGTGACTGTCCAAGCGGCATTACAACTAAGACCTTGACAACAGAGCCCAACAGCCATTGCTAAAGTTTGCTATTTTTCAGACAGTAGAGGAAAAAGGGGGACAGTCCTTTGAAAGCTTTTATTTAAAGCAAGGCTTTTTATTTAAGGCAAAAAGCTCTCTTCACCTCTACCCCTGTTTTCCTTGATATTTGGAAGTTGGGTCCAGTTTCCAGCAAGAGAGCCGCAGGGTGTCTGACAAATCTGGGTCTCCTCTGGGTACAGCTGCTTCCTTCTAACCGCTGATAGGGTCCCATGGGTAGGAAATTTCTGGTGTTCCCTGCAGTTACCTTGTATTTCTCTCTAGATATATTTCACTTCTCTTTTTTTTTCTATATCTTTTTATCTTCCTTTGCCTTGTTTCTTGTGGTTTTATTTGCAATTGCTTTTTCTTTCTTTTGCTTTCTGCCCCTCAGAATTTCCACATTAAATCACTTAAAAGTAGAGCATAAAAGTCTTTAACAAAAAAAAGGTGTTAGCTTTTGTTTACTTTGTTTACTACTTCTAAGTGCATTGGATGTGGAAATCCTGTGAGGCAGAGCTAAGACATCCTTCTGAGGACTGATACTGTTCTAGATGTGTTCTATATAATTCACAAATTATATATTGCACAAATAAAACCAGGGATGTTTTCCATATTACTTAGGTTTCCTTCTTTTTCAGGAACATTCAGATAATGGTTTTAGTACTTTGGTATCTTTAGTACCTCAGTCAAAATACCTCTCTCTGAGTCCAGGATGGTTCCCCGAGCACTCGGCTGCTTAAGAAAAACTGACTTGGAAAGTTATATTTCATCTCTGTGAAGAGAAATGTGACTGCAGATGGGTCTAGAGCCAGACCAAGGCTGACTCTGTGTGTGTTTGCACATCAGAGAAGAGAAGAAGCAAGGCCTCACTGCATGTGAATGGAAGAAGCCAAAGGAACTCACCTGCTTGCCCTCTGAAGGGAAGTTGGTTATTGGTAGCAGGAAGAACTGCTCTTTGTTGTGCCAGCATCACCGCTTGTAGAAGAGGATTCTGCACTGCTTCGCATGCTGTCTCTGAGACAAAGCCAGCCCAGGTGATTAGAGGTTCATTAGCACTTTTCATAAATGCATATCGTGGCCAAACTGGGACAATTTAAAAAGAAAAAGTGACCATGGGTGGAAAAATAGACAAACATTCCATACTGTGAATTTCAGGGTCTTCTAGTAAAGTTTTCAGACATTCACTGAAGAAAACTAGCTACACTCACTCTCAAACAACTTACTTCTGTCTCTGCAACTGAGCTTGAAACAGGCTTCCTGTGAGACTTCATCCACTTCCCAGTCACATTTGTGGCCGACCTAGCACAGCAGTGGAAGTGCTACCGGAATGCTACCGGAATACCTCCTCATTCCAGCTTCACCCCAACAGAGTGAGAAGGCACAAAACTTAATTTCATAATGTATTCTTTGTTTATCCAAATCTGAAAAAGATTTCAGCTTTAAATCGGAGAGATTGTTGAACACAGACTCAACCTGTTTCTTAGTTTATTCAAACTGACTTATTTCGAGTTCTGTTACTGTCCTTTTGAACTGTTCTCCTGCTCTCTTTGTGTAATGACCTGTATGTGTTCCAAAACAGTTGAGTGAGGTTAAATCATAAAACAATGGATCTCTGCTGAACCTGACTGTCAAGGAAAACTTAAAGACATATTTTGGAGAAAGGCTGAGGAATTGCAGCAGCCACCAGTCTGGGTACATGCAGAAGACTCAGGAATATTAATAAACCTGAGTTCAACTGGTAATGTATGGCTTTTCCACAGAAGTTTGAGTTCAAAAAGTTTTAGTCTTCTTTTCAACTCACTTACAATATATGTAGCAGAATCAGTTCCCTTACCTGAAATGAAATCTTGGACTGAACTCTTCTATGCTTCTTGAATTAAATTGTACCAGGTAGACACAGGGTTTGGACTGGTATTCACCTATTCATAAAAAGTTTTAATGGAACTACATGAAAATTTATTGCATTCTTTGCAATATTTTTTCTACATTCTCTATAGCAATATTACAGCAGATAAATCACTATATTAAATACACATGTTCCCTAATTGCTGTTACTTTTAGCCTGGTTTCCCATAATTCCTGCAATGGGGCAGGCTGTCTGTCCTCCTCTCTTGACATCCATGGCCAGTTTCAATCAAATGTGAAAGAGTAAGGCTCAAACTGGAATCTTATCTTAGGTTCTTAATTTGAACAAACATTTTAGAGAACTGGAGAAGAAGCCCTCCTGGAGCAAAGTTTCCCTCTACAGTCAGTGGAGACGAGTAAATGCCTTTGGATGTCTCTGAAGGCAGACCTTGTCTGCAAAATTTACATACCTAGTCTCAGAAAGGCAGTGATGATCTTCCATTGCTTGTGGTAGGGGCAGAAACATTGGAAAAAGGCTGGCTCCCTAGCTTTCTGGAATTTAAGTTCAGGTTAGCTCCCTCAGTTAGGCAGGCTTGACCCCATCTTAGGCACCTATAGATCAATGAAGATCTTCTGGAGGACAGAGGTCCTCAGACAATTTGCCCTCACTGAGACAGAGACACGCTTAGCTCAGCTATCGGATGGTCCGTCTGTCTGTGGCCAGGGGGCAACCAGCACACCCACAGCTCTAGATAAGCTGCAGCATATGATGAGTCTCAGCTGCCTGAAATGGTGAAGAGGACCTGGGCAGGGGAGCTGGGGTGGTGATGGGGGAGGCTGAAGAACAAAGATAGAAATCCATAAGAAACAATTTGTTCCTTTCAGAATTTGTTTGCATTCATTAATTCTGCTGCTCACAAAACAACTTATTCAAGTATGTCAATTGCTTTTGTTTACTCTTGTAAATGCCAAATGCATTCCAAATGCAACTGCTAGAGTACTGGGTAAGCTGGTCCCATATCAATTGCTTTTCCAGGACATCAAATGCAAATCCTGTGTTGTAGGAATATATCTTTTGTGGGAGGATTTGCTGATATTGCAGTCCAAATGCCTAACTCTTACAGGAACAACCATTGCACTGACTCTTGCTTACATTTTTAATCTTTCTTTGGCCCCTGGCCATTTCCTAAATAAATGAAACATGCCTTATTGTTCCGCCCAGCAGACAGATGATAAAAAGTCTGTTTCAGACTATAGGAAAGTCAGTCTTCAGCCAGTCACTTCTAAAGATATGGAGCAAGTACAGCAGTCTTTAAG
The DNA here is from genome assembly GCA_026212715.1 of Elanus axillaris. Taxonomy (NCBI): domain Eukaryota; kingdom Metazoa; phylum Chordata; class Aves; order Accipitriformes; family Accipitridae; genus Elanus; species Elanus axillaris. The sequence continues at coordinate 31,723,970 of JANZLQ010000008.1, forward strand.
TTTAATACTACCCTTCCACATTTTAAATCAATTTACAATCTTTCTTTGTAATCAGTTTGGTTACTTCCCAAATCCAGTACAGGGGATGTTTTATTGCCAATTCTTCATTTCTGGTATGATGTTCTTGATAAGGGTTATGTCAAAGACAACACTTCTTGATCTGTACAGAATCTTTGATATAGCATCTCACACAGGCCCTTTGTTTCAATAAAGCTATGGATGGTACATATACCTTAACAAGTCATTTTTCTAATGATCTGTTTTGAAGGCCACAAAATACTCTTAATGATGTTCCAAATAATAAGGACCCTTTGCCTTCTAGAATTCTCCCTGAGAACATTATTTGGCTGAAATAAGTTTTTATGTATAGTAACAATATAATCTCTCTGCAGTGCTCACAAAATAATAGACTTACTTGCATTAGTGAAGACACAACACTTCATAAGCCAATGTATAATTCAACTGAGAATTCTGATTTTCAGTCTGATTTAAAAGTAAATTTAGAATATAGCTAGTTTCAACATGATTAACATGTGGAGCAAGCTAAGATTTCACCAAATACCTAATTACCAGTAAGATTCATTTTGCACATGAATTCAGAAGACTTTTGAAAGATAAATGGAAAACTGTTGTGAAGTGAAAAGTTTCATATAGTACGGGAGCTGAAACCATTAACTTAAGCAATTGAAAATCTTGAATTTTTAGATATAGAAAAAGAATATCTTAGGTTTATCTGCATATTTCCACAGAAAAAAAACCCCACAACTTTTTCCACCTCAAAATTTCATATTGTCAGAAAAAGAAAAACATGGCCATTTGTCAAGGATTCCTGCACGTCTGGCTGTCCATTTTGAGGCATGGCAATAGCTTTGCCCAGGCTGTCAGTTCTGGGTGAATGGCCACTGTGCATATGCACCAGTACCTGCACTCACCTGCAGCTGATATATAGTTTATTTGCACACATTACAGATGCAGATGTATAGTATGTTTTCTGCATGTGCAATAAGCCCTATACTTCCAGAAATGTCAGGCACACAGTGCGTGAACTGGCCATCTCTATACAACCTTCACCCACAATTCCTAGAAACAGATGACCCTTGTAAGATTTATTTGAATATAAATATATATATATATATATATATACAATATAAAAAATTATTTGAATTCCTGCTCGCAATAGACCTATTTGGCAAAAATTCTCTTTGGCCACATTGTGAGCCATACTGAAGCATGGCTGTGTCTATACTAGTAAATAAATCAGGCCAGGGTGCTTTCCATGGCCCCAAGGGAAGAAGCATGATGCTGACACTGTACTCTTTCCCCAAAACAGGGTGGCCCTGTTCATACTGCTTATTGGGAACAGTCATGTTGTCCCTTACATTGTAACAGGGCAGTGTCTGGGAGCTTACTAGCTGGCACAGGACTATGCTGGGAGTTGCTACCAGTTACACAATACAGATAGTTTCTGGACAGTGTTTGAGGCTATGCTCTAACCCTGTTTATTTTATTTTCCCTGATGTCACTTGCAGTTACGATAAAGTAGCCACAACCAGGAATTATGGAAGAGGCAGGCAAAGCAGTCTGTGTCCTGGGGGACTGGGCCACTCCAACAGCAGAAATACCAAATCCTGGCCTCAGGATTGCATAGAACTAAATGAGGAACCAGTAACTTGTTTTAAATACATTTCTTCATTTGTGAGGGCAGTGCTTGTGTTCTGCTTTACCTTAGGCTCCTTGCATTTAAAACTCAGGTATCTCAAACTGCTATAGACCTGGTTGCTATTTCTAAATCCGCTCATGCAAGTGCCCTCTGCTTACAGATCACCCTGCTTCCACCTGTAAGCAATGTTCAACTCTCCCACAACCACCACGCAGCCCATGTTTCTGGCCCTGTGGAGGTATTTTTATGCATAACCACAGATGGGATAGAAGTAGAGAGTAGGCAGATCACCCTGCCTAATAAATTTGGCTTTTAGAATAACAACAACAAAACAACAGTTCCAAATCCACCAGTGAAGCCCTGTTTCTAGTGAATTTGTGTCCCATAGCTGATTGAAGTTTCCTTTGAATTGTGGCATGAGCTTAAGTTCTTATTAGACATCAGATAATCCATAAAAATGCTACTCATTTTAGATATGCTATCATTCATAGCTGGGAAACCTTCAGGAATTTTCACACCTAGTTTGACATGAAAGAATTCTTAGAAGAGAGAAATCTTGGCTGTGATGTTGATACTCCACTGCCTTGTGGAGCCTGAACATCAAAATATTCTTGGCTAAGGCATTTAGAGTTTGTGTTTCTTCATTCCACAATCCTTTTCTCCTCCAGAAAGGTCACCAATGCCATCTAAAATACCTTAAGATATCTGACACATGAGCATGGAGCTAGAGGATATGACAAAAGACCTACGGGAGACCAGTACCCTGCAGGACCAGAAATGGCTGGACATGTGTTCCCACTCTGTGACCAAATCAAGCCTGTAGTCATAAATGTCGTGGATTTTAGAGAGCTGCTGGGCTGTCCAGTGATAGGCATCTGTTTTAGGAGGAGCTGAATGTCACCTGAAGAGGTTTCTTACCTCAACCTAGCTGTGTGTTCTCATAAAATATGAGCCTGCATCAAAGGTGGCTGAAGTCAGTGATCACTTACTGAGGGAGGACTCTGACATGCATACATGCACACAGCAGGCTCCCCTAAGCCCTGCTTCCTTAGGAGACTGCGCTATAAACATCACTGAGCTTCCATAATTATTTTTCTGTTGCTGTTGGTTCCCTATCCCATTCTATCCATGGCAGAGGGCAGAGAGCTTCTACCCAATCTAGAGGAGGACTGTTATGGCAGCTCCAGTGACAGAAATGCAGTGGGTCTGCAGGGGGACTAAGTCTGGGTTTGAAGCACATGAATGACCATCTTTGGTGAGAATTGTGCCTGGCAGATTGGTACACTCTATTTGCTAGAAAAGAAACTGAGCCTGTATGGAAGGATCTCTCTGAAGACAGCACTATAAACAGTTCTGTTCTTTGAGATCCCACCTGGAGGGTCTTCTGCGAGAACATCAGTCTGTTAGTTCACACTTGTATGACTGCAAGCAGAAGTTAACCATTTAAGTTTTATAATTAACCATGATGGACTTCTGTAATGATTTCTGAGCATGGAATGCTGTCTCAGTTATTGCTGGATATTAGAATTATGAATGTGTTGCTTTAGTAACAGGATTGCTGTTAGTAAAAAGCAGGGAGGAAGAAAATTGGCAGGAATTAAACTATTAAACACACAGTGGTTGTTCAGAGAGAATTCCTCAAAGAGGAAAAATGGGAACACAGAAGATCAACAGGAATTATAGCTGTTTAAAGATGCATGAGGAGAAGAAGATGAGGCATTTTCTGGACTATATAGATAGCATTCTAGGATAAATAGCACTGATCTGTCTGAGAAATCTAGGCTTCTATTCCTCAATATCAAAGGGACAAAGCCTCAGGTCCAATAGAATGGCACAGAGACTTCTGAAACATTTTGGTGCACAGAGCAACACACACAGATAGACATAGTCATATTTTATATGGAAAATATCTATATACTTTTTTAATGGTTGTGTCTGTGTACACAGATACAATTTATATGTATCTGTGTGTATGAGTTGTGGTAGAAAGGCATGGTTTCTGGTTTTTTTACCTTACAGATACTACATTTCTAACTATTGATACTGTGGAAGGAAAGTGCAACATCAAGACTGCCGAAGTACTGTTGGCTTATAATAATAATACCATCACGTGGCACTTACAAGGTTCACTGTAACAATCAAACTCAATTCTTTCTTATCAACCTGGACATTTTGTTTGCATAGGGGTTTTTTTATGCTCTGCTTTTCAAGTGGACACTTGTTTTCTGAGACTGTCCTGATGGGGCTGAGAAATTAATTGAAATCCCAGTACAGGAAGGCAGGGTTAATATGGCCACTGTAACACTTTTGATGCAACAACTGAAAATGTTCAGAAAAGTCTCTGTATGTTTGGTGTTTTTTAAAACAATATGTTAGTGTCATCTTCTTTTTTTTTTTGCCAGTGTCTGAGTCATAATCTGGAGGATATTTTGCAGTAACTTACTGCTATGGATGAATGTATCATGCTCATTAAACAAGTGGTGCTACTGTTCACTTTAAGCGAGCTCACAGACTGTATACTCATTCAACTTTTTTCTCCAAACAGTATACATCATTCTGAGCAGCTTCTATAAACAGACCGAGTTCTGCTTGCTATAGCAACACACCTCCAATAAGTGAATTTTCTGGTTGATTAGACAGAGGAAGAATAATTTTTCTTAGGTGCTCTGAAAGAAAATTGGGAGATCCAGCATACTTGGGTCAATAAATATCTGCTTGTACCAACCCCACAGTAAGGTCCTCATCCACCCCTAGGGTGTGATGGATGTACAAAAGAAGGGGGAAAAAAGTAAGAGATAATGATAACAACTGTGTGTAAACTGGGGCCTGTGCCAGTGCAGAAAAAAATGATGAAGAAATGTTCTTCCCTGCTCATCTGAGATATCTGTGATTTGGATGTCTACCTCTAGATAGAAGGGCTAACTCTGAGATAAGCTTACGAAGTAGGTCAGATGAATGCTACTCTGTTTCTCTATACCTATATTACCTATAAAAAGACACTCAATAATCAGCTTGAAACTAGATATTTCCAGTATAAAATTAGGCAATGTGAATTCCCTGGTTTCTGTGGGTGTGCCTATATTTCCCCACGTAATTCTGATTTCTTTCCTTCTCTCTCTCTTACTCGTATTTGACCTGACATACAGGCAAACTTTGGAACCCAGTAGGTTATTTCTGTTAAGGCAAAAATTGTTAATTGTTACCTATAGGTGTGACACAACCTTGTTTAGTGCAAAGGACAAAGCGATTTCTGCTCAGAACTAGTTAGAATCTTTTTCATCATTGCTTGAATGCTTTTAAATTAATACTGTTATTTTCCTTAAAATGCCTGTTTTCAATAAGAGAAGTACTTGCTTAGATGAACACTGTCATGAAGAACTATTAAAAATAATCTTTTTTCAGCTTGAAAAAATGACTTGGAATTTGAGTGAGAAATTCAAACATGGTTTTGAGAGTTGTTTTACAGATTTGTAATGCCTGTATATGTTCTTTCTGGTCAATGCCATCTCTATGTTAGGCCTCCATATGTCCTCTTGAGTCACAGCAGAACCTTCTAGGGTCACTAGGATTTAAATAGAGGGATTAACCAGCTCTTAAGTATTTTTGAATTAAAAAAACTGAGATTGGGAAACCATTTTGCAAGGCAAGCAAACCTATTCTGGAGGACAAGACAACTGCACGCCTGGACCTGTTCCCTCCTAGGAGCCAGCACATGTGTGTTTCGTGTGACCAACACGGCAATTGTTCCTGCCGCAGAATGAGACTGTGCCAAGGCATGTGTGACGAGAAGATCCCATTACTGGAGCTGAGGGATGTGGATGTCGTGTTTCAGTCAGATCAGGGAGGGGTTTGGTCACATAGTGAGGAAGCACTATGATTTGCTTTGGTGGGTCAGAGCACAGACACTTTATCACCGGTTTATGTTCTGTTAAAGTATGCTAAGAATATACCATTTGTCATTTAAATGAGCTTATTTTAATGTATAATGAAGCATGATTCATGTTTCCTTATACAGTTTATTTTCAGTGTTCATATATATCTGTTGTTTTTCTTCTTTTGTGCATATCCACCATTAGTCGTGAGGATAAAGGGGTGTGATTCCTGTCTAATAGGAAGAAAAATCAGGGGAAAAAAGACTGAATAAAATATTTGCAATTTGTTTCAACACCCCACATACTTTGTTTTGAATAAAACCAAACAAAACAATAATCTGACCTGGGATGAACAGAGAACAATACTTCCAACTAGGTAACTTAAAATGAAGTGTAATTATCCTGGTACACCAGTTAAAGTTACATGTATCAATAGGCCTTTTACTGGGATGAAATGTAATGCTTGCATACATATGGTTGACCCTTAAATGTGCAGATCAATGGATTTAAAATTATGCATGTAAATGTTTGAACCACTGAAGCATAGATAATCTTGGCCCATAAATCTAATTTGTTTGTTGAAACAGTGTAAAATGAAACGTAATCATAAGTGGAAACATTTTTGTCTTTTAAATGACAGCTTTGACTTAACAATGAATCACACTTTTTTCTAACCAGTTTTGTTTCTTGCTCCAAGCAAGATTTAAAAGTTGCTTCACTTAGAGCTTGTGGCGGGGAGGAGGAAGAGGTAAATTCCGCAGCCAAAGGTGGACAAAGGTAGCATTTCTTTGGCAGCAGAAAGTAAGTAATTTTTGTTTGGCAAAAAGGGATGCTTGCATTTGCACAGACGTTTTGATTATGAGAAGCAGCCCTAGCAGAAATGAATGAGTGGACAGCATGCAGGTGAAGTCTGAATGCAGGTCAAATCGCTCTGAAATGTGGAAAACGATTGTCCTCAGATAGGATGCAGTCCCATATTGCATGCATTTAGCTTTCTGAATGTGATGAGTCATACGGACCCCAGTGAGAACACCCATGTGTGTAAAATTAAGATTTGAGTATTTACAATGATATCACCACAGCAGGTCAGATCAGTCTAGTATTTTAAACTTCAGCATTTTCTTTCTGGGAGATATCACTAAGGTTTAAAAGTGTTGGCAAGCCTGGATAGAAAGTATTTAGTTCTTAAGCAAATAATATTTTAGTACCATCAGCTCCTGACAGAAATCCCCAATTAGTATACCTGTTGTTTATAATGATACAGTATATCCTCTGTTTATAAAGACAGACAGTATATCTCAAATGTGCTTAACAAGAGCAAGTTTTAAATATTTAATATGTATAAATTATTGCACTATTTTTCTTCCAAAACTGATGTCATTCTAGAGCCTTATTCAGGCCCATTTGAGAATTTCCATTTGGGGCATTTTGAAGTATCTGAGAAAAACATTTCTATCTGTAAGTTCCTGGAAAAGGACATTATAGATCCCGGGGCCAATATGCATCTAGACATAGTGGGAGATGTTCATAAATCAAAAGAAGTGAACAGCTGGAGCATCCATTCAGTTCAATTGATGTTAGGAGTACTCAGCACCTCTAAAAATTAGTTTGCTTACCAGGTGCCTAAATAAGGATGGATTGGTGCTTTGAAAACTGTGAGCTTAATAAGTCCATTTTGTAAATGTGCAGCAAAGTTTGCTATAACATTTCCATCACATGCCACAGTCAGGGAGGAAATAGGATGTCTGGAACAACCTCAGGTTATGCCTCTAGACTTGACCCTGACACACACTGCACCTGGAGGCTTGCAGGGTGGGATTCCCAGCTCTTCCAGAGCCCTCTTAAGCTCAGCAGTGTACAAAGCCCGCGAGGCATCATTTTCAGTACTGGAGGCCAAATCAATGTTGTTATTTATGGAGGAACCTTTTCTCCATATGGAAGGCTTTCCTTCTAGGAAGGCTTCAGCCACAGCAACCAGCTCTGTTCTGCTCTTCCAGTGCTCTTGTATGGATTACAGCAGAACAGTCAGGAGCCTCTTCCTCTCTTTGTTAACACAAGTACTGAGGAGGGTTTACAAGACCCATCAGGGAAGGTTGCAATCCAGCCACGTGCTACAGCAAATTGCAGTCACCTTGAAAGCAAGTGATTTCAGTGGGGACTGCTCCAAAACACATGATGCAATGTGGTCTTTGGTGTTTAGATCTTGTCCTACTTCAACCAGGTAAAATAACCCAGGAAAATTAAAGACATTTAGATTAATGTAATCTCAGAGTTATGAATATGTTCAAACTTCAGGAAATTTATTTTTTTCAGCCTTACATCAACTCAGCGTTTTGCATATGTTGGCCTTGGTTAGTTCTGCTCTGTTTTGGGGCATAGATGTTAATATACTTTTAATATTTGTTTCATATCTTTGATATTTACAGTTGATATGTATACTTTACATGTAATATTTGGCTCCCAGAACTCTGGGATGGTGGCTGTCAACCCATTCTTGTGTTGGTATATGTACATATGTATGAAAATATGCATGTGTGGATCTTATTTTGTGACTATGTCTCCTTGGTGTGATCTGCAGGTATAGGACCTATTTAACAGGATCATATTATGCACTGGGGAGGATGATTGTTACAAGGGGACTCTAGCTCTGTCCATGCCCAGCCTCAGAGGACTCAAATTCCACAGAATGGTGGAGGCTGGCAGGTGCCTCTGGAGAGGGCCTAGTCCAGCTCCCTGCTCAGGGCTGGCCTGCTACAGCAGGTGCTCAGGGCAGTGTCCAGTTGGGATTTTAACATCTCCAAGGATGTAGACTCTGCAGTCCTTCAGGACAACCTGCTGCAGTGTTCCACCACCCACATACTAAAGGCATTTTTTCATAAATGGAATTTCCTGCGTTTCAGTTTGTGCGTCAAGCCTTGTCAGTGGGCACTACCGAGAAGAGCCTGACTCCATCCTCCTTACTCCCTCCACGAGTTATTTATATACATGGATTAAGATGCCCCCCCTGCCCCAAGCCTTCCCTTCTCCAGGCTGAACAGCCCCAACTTTCAGCTCTTCCTCACCGTCAGATGCTCAAATTCATTAACCACCTCCATGGCCCTCCAGTTCTGCCTTTAGGTCCAAACTCATCACACCTAATCGAAGCTGTGCCCCCGTCAAGACAAAGCTTTGGAAAGAGGTGCTGCCTCCTGCCAGGGGCTGGCGGCGACGGGGCAGTGGTAGGCACTGCTTTGCTATGGCTGCCCGAGCGTCTGCCACAAGACCCCTCCAAAGCGGTCACCTCCCAGCCTGCGATGAGACAGGGTTAAAAAGAAGTCTTTGCCTGCCAGCCCTCAGGGTGGGGGGGGGGGAACGACATGTGTGGGAAAGCAGGCCTATTGCCAGTCCGCTCCCGAGAGGGAAGAGGGGCTCTGCGCCGCTGACCACCACCCTCTCGCTACTCAGGCCCAACCGCCTTCAGAGCGATGGCAGGCTGAGAGGAGAGCCTTCGCCGCGCTCTGCCCCGCCCGCAATGGCTTGTACCATTACCTCCAAGTGGGGGAGGGGGGGGCGGGGA
>JANZLQ010000008.1:31733176-31754140 GCA_026212715.1 Elanus axillaris
GGCAGGCAGGAGCGCGCGGCGTCTCTTCCCGCCTCTTCTCCTCCCCGCGCGGCCCCGCGGAGCCCCGCCCCGGCCGCCATCTTGCGGCGGAGGCGGCAAGCAGCGGCGGGAGCGCGGGCGGCGGCCGTGGCTAGTGGAGCATGCAGGGAGCGAGGCAGCATCCCGCGGACGGGCACCCAGGCCAGTGGGTGCTCATTGCACCAGGTAACCCAGCGGGGCTCCGAGGTGGGACAGGCTATGTCGCAGCGCCTATCTCTCGTTCTGCACCGCGCCCCCGCTGACTGGCCCTGACGGTGCTTGCCCGCATCGCGGCGGGGCTGGGCCGTCGCTCGGGCAGGAGACACGGGTGCCTTTCTCCGAGGGCTGGGGCAGGTCACTGGGCTGCTGTGTGCGGCTAGCCCCAGCCCTGATGTGGTAAGGACGTTTTGAGACACAGGTTTACACAAAGCCCTACAGAGTACCCCTCTTCTCCTCTCCAGGGACCGTGTTTCCCTCACTGCATCTGTGCGTTTTATTTTTGTGTGTCATTAGGGTTTTCCAAAGGTCAGCTCCCCCCTGGATTGCAAACAGCGTTGTGAGCAGCGGGGAGAGGAGCTGTAGAAGAGAGGTCTTGTCAGCGAGGTCCCTGATGGAGCCTTGCCATCATCTCCCTGCTGCTGGCAGCCCACCTTGCCTCCCATCCCCTTAGTCCGTTCCTGCGTTTTTTGAAGGAGATGGTTTAGTGCCCTAAGCCTCAGCTTTAAAACAAACTCCTTGGAAACCGTAAGTCCTAAGCTAGAGTGAGATCTACTCAGCTCTTCCTCCTTAACAGGCTAAAGAAGTAGACCTCGACATGGTAGCTCTGCAGATGCAGTATATATACACAAGGCCTTAAACACTGTAGTCTTAGTTTCTCTCACTTAGCACTGAATAAATGGGAAGGTGCCTATCCCCCTTTACATTTATTTCTGTGTAGTATCAGGTTTTAGAATTTTAAGTTCATAGATGACAAAAGGTTTTTGTGTTAAAGAGGATGAGTGAAACAGGATGTGCTGAAACTCCAAGACACTTAAGAGGAAGAAGGCATTTTGTAACTGCTTTTTTTAGTTTGATTTCCTAAGGAAATGCAACTTCCACAATTCTCTGTGGGTCAACTTTGTACTGTGCCTATCTCTTACCCACCCAAAACTTATGAGTGTTAATTTCAACAAAACCTGATAAAAAGAAGGAGCCCTTTGGAGTAATTTTATGAGCTTTTTGAAAGTGTCAGCAGTGATGTGAGAAATGCTATAAATGGCACCACTGAAGAAAGGTATAGCAAGAGCTTAGTTCAGCAGAGGTTGAAAATAAGGCAGGAGCTCAGTCTGAAGACATGCATCTGTGAGAAACCAGGCTTCTTTAGTTACATGAGAAACAGAACCAATTGTTTTGATCTCACCGATTCCTCTCTTCCTCTGGTTTTAACTTTTCAATCCCACCCTTTGGTATCTGACATGCTTGATGCCGAAGAAAGGACTTTATAAGTGAAGAATTCCTTTTTTTAATATTGACTCCCTGCAGACTAAGATTTAAAGCTGAATCTTGTATCAGATGACTGGCTATGCCAACAGATGTCCGTAATGTGCAAATATTTACAAATATGCTTAACTTATGCATGAGTAGTCAGTTCTGTGCAGTAAGTTAAATTTTTCAGTAAGTGTTTGCAGGATTGGAGCCAGAGCTTGTAACTTTCATGAAGCCAGACAGTTTGCATTACCAATTATGCCAGCACAGCTCTGACAAAATTTATATAGTACTCCAGACCTGTAAGAAAGTTTATTAAGCCTTAGTAGAATCTCAAAGCACATAGTGATTTTAAAAAAAGTCCATGGCTGATAATGTCAGAACTCCATGGCTAATGAGACTTTCCAATCCTATGACCAGGACTGCTGAAATGAAATAGATTTAATGATTTTAGTTTGGGTTTAACGTTTTTTGGGGTTTTTTTTCAGAAAAGAGATTTTTAAAGTTAATGTCTGTCACTTTTCAAAGTTTTGTGTTTCTTAACTGTTTTGTTGAATGGATCTCAGAAGTTCTTCATTGGCCGTTTAGCAGAATTTGTAGTAGGAAGACCTGATTACTTTTAGAAATGAAGATGGATGCAGTTGGATTTATAACAAAAAATGCTTTTTCTTTGAGTATGTTAAATTTTATTCATATGGGAATCCATATGCTGCATATATGCATAGAAATGACTCATGTAAATAATGCAGGATCTAGTTCTGGATATGAGTTTAATACCATTTCTTAATAAGTCTACCAAGACCTTCTAGGTGTAAATAGCCTATTTATCTTCTTGTATCTGTGGCCAATATCCTGTGCATAGTGGGAGGAAGGAGCAAGGTGTGTTTTAATGCTATGCAAGAAGCTCCAAAACTTTTCTTGTAATAAAGGCACTTTCTACGGTCCTGGTTTCAAGTGCTTAAGTTAGTTTTAACTACTCAGCTGGATAGTCTGCCTCCTAGAACAGCCTGTAAGATTAATAATGTATACCATCTTATGCAACCTAATAATATTTCCACTTGGATATATGCCATTCATCTTGCTTTGATTGTGACATCTTAAAAGTTCCTGTGTGGATGGAGAAGGTGACTAGATCTGCAAAGAGTCTGGATATCTTAGTCTAAAAAAGAATGAAGTCTGTCAGAAGTATAGAAGTAAACCACTGAGAACTGAAACTTCTTTCTTAAGTATCAGTATCTTTCAATCATTCAGACTGTTAGAGGTTCAACAGTAGCTTCCTAGAACAAGGTAAAGATATGGCTGGAGTTCTGAACAATGATGCATGTGTTGCTCTGATTCTTTAGTTACTACATCGTTCTGAGAATCTGTCTGATTTTGCACAAGTCTCTTGACTGTTTTGCTGCTTATGTGACATGTAGAAACACTTAACTGTGTAAAAAGAGCATGTAAGAGAAAGGTGAGATTCTTTCATACTTGGACTTCAACTGACAACATCAAGTTGATATCTGGAACACAGCAGCTAAAAAGTAGGCAGATTTCATTTTCTAATTGCTGTATAAAGTGAGCAAAGTATGCTTGTCTGCTTTAGTATTGAAGGTTATAAAATTATTACTAATTTCCTTGTTTTAGTACACATTTATACACTATGTTATATTGCATAGACAGTAAATTGCTGCTCTGCTGTTCAGAGCATGTTTGATGACCGAGGAGATAAATTTCAATTTTGTTTGATTTCTTAATTTTTATATTGATTTCAGTGTTCTGGAAACAGATCAGAAACAAGGAATCTCCTCTGTCAGGTAGAACTGCCCATGTTCTTTGTTGAAGTCATGGTTATGGCTAGAGGAGTGATGCAGTTGCAGTGGTTGTTTCACCAATGATGTGTGTTTTTCCAGCCCTCTTGAACTGTTCTAGAGGGCCAGACTCTGTCACTTTCTGTTGCAAGTGGTTAACTCTACCAGTTTATTTCCAGTAGTATAAAACTTTGATCATTAGTGTTCAACTCATGCCTACACATCATAGGACAGAGCTACAAACCACACAGCTCAGCAAGTATTTGGCATGGATTATAGAAGTGGGTGAAGGTAGGAAGGAGGAGCAGAATTGCCTGAGTTGAGGGGCTGAGTTGATGTTCAGTCAGCAGGCCAATCACCCGGTGCTTCATTTAATTCAATCTTTGCTTACCCTCATTCTTTCCTATGGCATTCTTTTCTCATTCACTGTTCTTAGCAGCACCTTGATGACAGTCTTTGCTCTCACCAGCCCTTTGCCATACCAAGACACTGAGGTGGTTTGGCACAGGAGGGTCACACAAGGGAAGTCTAAGTAGGAAGGGGAAAGGAGAGCCTCAGGCAGTCATACCTGGGCTGGCTGGTAAGCAACTTCTAGGTGAGGTAGCATGTTTTACCTTTAGAAGTGGTAGCCTGCCCTTGTCCTGGTGTTATCGTGTTTCTGCTGATACTTATTTTTTTCCATGGAGGCAGGATGATTTGATATGCCAATACAATCGTCTTTTAGGTTTTTTTCTATAAGCATAATTGTTCCTGTGTTAGGGATTGAAACACCAAGAGTAGGACAAAGGGGGAAGCCAGAAGTCAGGGGGAGAGGAGTTAGGAAATGTTGGTCTGGTGGAGAAGGTAGGATGAGGAGAAGGTGGTAACCATGTTAATCACTCCTGAAAGGCTGGAAGCAACTGGTTTACATTGTGCAGCCTTGTCATGGACATTTAGAGGAAGGTTGAGAAGTGGATCTGAATAGTCAGAGAGAGTGATGAACAGGAAGAGGGTAGATGGCGGGATTGGTCATATGGAGGGAGGTGATGAGGATGGAAAACTTGGGCATGTGGATAGGGGTAGAGCTGTTCATGCTGGGCTCAAAAATAGAGTCAATTCTTTGGACAGTTTCTCCAGTTGCAGATTAACTATGCTGTAGATATACAGGCACCAAGTTTGGCCTAGAGCAGACTCAGCTCAGCGCTAACAGTTTATTAGTTCAAGTGCTGTGCCATGTTAACACATCTCTGCTATTTCCAGGACCAGCTTTGCAGTGCAGCTGCTTTCAGTGTCTGAACTATAATAGTCCTGATGGACCAAAGCTGGCTCTGTGCAGACCCACTTGGGTGTTTCTGTGCTGTGCTCCACATTCCAGGGGGTTTTATTAGCTTGGCTGGAAATCTGGATCTGAACTTGCTTTGTGCAGGGTAGTTGATGTCAATGGTTAAGAAGACCTCCCAAATTTGGAGTTCTGGAGGAATCATGGTACAGAGACACCAAAGTGCTAATAAGTCCTGAAGGACCCACATGGACTTCACTGGTGGATGGCCGAGTTTCCAGATTGTGCTTTTCTGCCTTTCTTGTAGTAGTTGGATAATCAGGGATGTTATGTTACTCATGTATCCATACCCTGCTTTACACTTGAAAACGTAGAGCTTCCTATACAGGTTTCTTGTATTGATCTAGCTACTGAACAGGTACAAAGGAAAAGAAATAGCTCCTGAGGATTAAAACCTAGCCATCTCACAGCTAGAAAGTTGCTAATGATGTGCTTTAGTAGAGGAGAGTCTGTCTGTGTTTACTGCATATTCATGTACATTTTTGTGTTGCTTGAACCAATGAGATTTTTTTTTTTATGTGCATACAGGAAATTTCTACTTGCTTTGTGAGCTGGGCCCATGGAACTACCATTTTTAAAGTTTTCTCTGAAAATCATAAGAACTAGAAATTACTTTCTAGACAGAGTAATAATACTGAGACTCCACTTAATTGTAGGATTCTAAGGGCAGGGCTCTGGAAAACCCTCAAATACTGCCATAAAGTCACTGTGCGTGACATAGATCTGATTTGGGCTCTGTACAACAAATAAACATTCTTACGTAATGGCTTCAAACTGGTCTTACCAATAGCAACTAAAATCACACTAGCTGCTTAACAGGATGGGTGTGAAGGGCATTTTCTTTTCAGTACACTTTCTCAGAGATAGGTGTTATGTCAGAACTGAAACTATTTATATCCTTCACCGGTTTTAGCAAAGGGGTTAGGAATTGAATGCAGTTTTCTAAGTCTGGTGTTCCACTCTACACCTAAAGTTAAGACTGCTATATTTAATTTGTTCTGTGTTTGTCTGTATTAGGAGAAAAAGTAAGTCTTAGCTGCAAGATGAAAATTATTTTCAACCTTTAGTTTTCTGAACTAGACAAGTTTAGTTGACAACATTTTTTCAGTCTGCTGTTTTCTTAAACAGTAAATTGATCAGCTTTTTTGCTGTTTTATGGGAACTGCCATATGAATAGCACTGGAAGGATTGCAAGGGGGGAGGGAAATTTAACAATCCTATTATTTTTAGGAATTACTTATTTAAAAATAAAAGGAGCAGTTTCACATTAGACTTGGCAAGCTGTTTGAACAAATCTCATATATGCCAAAAGTCAGATGGAGGCAGAAATAAATGGACTGTGCCAAACCATAGGGCATCAGCACACATTAAATTAATCCTTCGTTCTTTCAAACGAGACTAAGGAACTTTTGTCTCTGTGCAACTACAGAGGAAGCATTTGACTTGAAAATTTTGGGTCATATTGAGAGAAGATGTCATAGCAAAAGAAGCTGTGGAATACTTAATGCATAAAAGTAGTTCGCTTTAAAATCTGAAGTGGGCAGGTTTGGATTTTTTTTCTTTGCTCTCACACCTTGCACTTAACACTTTGATACATGCTTTTATTTAGCATTTTAAACCCAGTTTGATTTACCTGCTACAAAATAGACCACACTGCTGAGCTGTGAGGGAGCTTGATTCAGAAGTTGAATGTCGAATGAATGTCAAAATTGAGCAGGATACTTGAACATTAATAGTTCCAGAATAATTGAGATAAACAACTTGGAAATAAAGTTAACAATAAACAAATACGTATGTATTTTAACAGCTGACTTAAAACATTAGATTATATAAAATGTATGCACATATTTATATACATTTTTAATAAGGTGAATGTAAGTCTGTTTATTTTAGAAGTTAGCACTCTGTGGGCATATTTTACTTAACCTCCCCCTAAATGGGCACTTGCATCTCCTGAACAAAGCCTTTTGCCTGCAGGTAATTTGCACCATTTCTTATATGTCATCTCTTAAAAGGCATACTGAGCTCAGCTGTGTATAAACCAGATATAATTGGCAAGCTAAGGAGCCAGAAGGAAGCACAGCAAATAAAGTAACTGAAAAGAGATGTTTTAATGTGTAACACCATCTCCTACTTCTGCTTTCTGCCATCTGGCTTGGAAGAGACCAACTTATGCCAACTTAGGCCTCTCTGCGCATGGAAATAGGGCTGATTCAGCCAATAATACAGCTGCACCAGTGCTGACCCTATAAATATTGTGAAGGGAAGTATGAAGTTTTTATCCTTTCAAGTGATAACCTGTTCTTGAACTTCTCAAGATTGACCTCTGCTTCATTCAGCTCAAACCTCTGCATGATCTGCTAGCATCTAGATTTCAATAGTGGATGAATTGGTACTGTCCATTGCTTCCAGTGAGTCCACAAACGTGTTTTTTTTGGCCTAAGAAGTGAACTGTGCCAGTGTAACAGGAAGCCAAAAGATGCTCTCAGGCAGAAGTCTTAATATTTAGCTGTATTACATAGCTGTGTACTGGAGCAAAAGACCACTCAAATCATCTAGTAGCATTTGCATGTGAAGTTTTGCTCCACATAGAAGACAGTGCCATTTTTAGGTATCATTGTGTTTTATCATAGGATTTTCAGGTAAAGTGGGAGCCAGAAAGACTTTAAGTGGTGTAAATTATGTCACTTTAAACGTTATTTCCTTAGGGCACCAAGTAATAAATGCTGTGATTACCAACCTGATAACCATTCTCTCTTTTACAGCAGGCATGGCAAAAGTCCCTTCACTGAAGCTAGTACTATTCTGTATGGTCAAGGAGAGGGTAAGGTGGTGAGGTAACATCAGATTAACGTAACTGAGTAACATCTAAGAAGATATTTCCAAAAATCAAGTGTGTGCAAGTACAAAGCCATACCTTATATGTAAGCACCTGCAGAAGAGGCTGTTTGCAGAGGTAAATTGAGCTGTGTGCCATTTAGTACTCCCCTGAGAGCATTGTGAGCCACAGAAACAACAGTGTAGTCTTGTGGCTCATCACTTTCCCACCTCTGTAATGTCACATATGATCTAGTTTTCTAATTACCTTACCGTGGTCAAAGGCCCCGGTGTCACATATAGAGTAGGTTATATTCTGTGATATCTCCTGCTATGGGTTCTGTCCTTTCATTTCAGTGATTGTGTAACTATCTGGTGAGTGAGAATAGCTTACTGATCTGGGTGAAAATTAATAGTTCTTTTTTGTGACTGGTTATTTCTCAGCTGGATCAGTGAACTGAGCCACCATGCTGTATGGCCACGAGGTCGCTAGCTTTGGTGGAAAGAAAGCAGCAGAGATGCACAACAGGGAGGGAGCAGAGGTGGGGATCTCAGGGCTGCACTCTTCAATAGTCTGTGATCTTTGGTCATTTGAAGCCATTCATGAAACTGTATCCTCAGTCTGTGCATACCTGAATTCATTCATTATGCTAATAGTTAATTACCTTGTAACTTAGAAAATTGTCAGAAGTTTGGGTGATACAAAGTACTGGATTTATTAACTAATTTTCACTGGGTTTTTTTCAGGGCATGCTGCAGGACAAGGACACAGGCACTAAATTAAAACCATTTACTTCAGGGTTGACTGATTCTAAAAAGAATAGAAATAAAATGATTACTAGATCTAACATATCTGTACCCTTAGGCTATATAGTTTAAAATCTTCCATAAAATGTCCATTTAATGGGCTCCATCATAATGTCTCCATCTGACACACCTTTCGTGCATGGTTAGAAGTTAAGAAGGGAATGGAAAAGACTTGTGTAGGTGACGTATGCTTTAATATCTGTTTTTAAATGAAATCTTAACTTTATATTTCCAGACTTTTAAATAATCCTGTTTTTTTGCAGGGTGATGGTGGTAGGGAAATTTGTTCTCTCAGAGGGTTTTTTCCTCTTACGCAATTGACAGATATTTACAGCCTGCTTGCTTGCTTGGCTGGCAGATTTTTGCATGGGAATTCCATATAACTTGATATTAGTCTGTTATATATAGTATTCTATAAGCAATTTTTTTTTAAAAAAAGGTGAATAGTCCTTGCATCATCCATAACATTTTCATAGATCTTAGTGGGAGTTTTATGTTCTTTTCCAATTTATTCATGTTGCTATACCAGCTAACACTTTTTTTTTTTTAATGGCCAGATTAATTAGTGCCTCATATCTATCCATTGTGGAAGAAATTATTGCCAGAAATCCTTTGACAGCTGGTTCATTTTCACTTTGTTCTGTTTATATTTTTTATAGAATTTGCCTGGTTGTGTGTCTGACCTCCACGAAATATGATAGGCTTTTCTCCTTTTCTGTAATGGAAAGCTTTGTTTAAGCTTTTATAATCTCTTTCACTCAGCTTCAGGACTATGAGGTTCTGTCTGTAGACTCGAGTACAACTGATAGATACGTCACTCATGTTTCTAGATGGACTTTGTGTGATTTGGTTAATAGTGAATGAACAGCAGACTATAACTTAAGCAAAGTAGACATACTTATCAGCCCAGTGTTGGCATTTAATTGTCCTGCATTGTGCTTGCCCCAGAACTCCCTCCTCTGGTATAGCTGTAGTGGTACTGTATCTGGATTCATTCCGTGTTGCTGGAGGTGTCTGTAAGCTTGATGGAGACAGAGGCATATGCTTGCAGGGGATGATACAGGTGGGTTTAGGCTTTAGGTGGGTTCAGCTGCCTCCTGGAAGTGTCATCTGTCTTCCCTGGCAATTTAGAGAGTAGCTTGCTAATTGAGATGCCTCCTTGGGACAGGATTAATTGAGCCTGTATGTACCCTTGTATCAGTTTTTTGTATCTTTGGAATGAATGTTGTCCTAGGAGAATAGCATGCTGTACTGGCACATCTGTTAGTACGTTGACCTGTACTGACTGTGTTACCTGCAGCTTACAGCTGCAAGACAGTTGGTAGAGAGTATAATAGTCAGAAACTTGTTATTCTTGTAGATGAACACATTTCTCAGGGGTGAGCTATGGAAACTGTTGTAGTAAGCATAGTGGCAATCATCTGATGTTTTCCTTTAGGATTTAACAGAAAAGCTCTTCCTGTAATGTCCCTTTTGTCTGCTTATTTTCTGCAAGATTATTTCTTATCTGGATGTGAATCTTAAAACTAAAAAAAAAGACCTAGTTTAACTCTTAGTTTTGCTAGAAAATTGCTACAGTACTGCTTTTTAAGAAGTCTTTATTTATTTAGCTATAAGAGATCCTTGCCCAAATACAAGGACTGATAAATGTAATGACATTAAAGAAATCCAGTTACCTTTCCTGGCCAAAGGCCAGAACACACACAAGTTAGGTTTGGACACCTAACTTCAAAAATCCCTTGCTCAGCATTTTCCTAGTCATGAAGTGTTTAAATTCAGATAAATAGGGGCCTTCTTCGCCCTTAAGGCCACGTTAATATTGCATCCAGTTTTCCAAGCAGGCATTCTCCCAATTGCCTCTTTTTATCTGCCAACTTGACATCTAGTAGAGCCAATCTGTAACAAAAATATACTTCAGGTGCTCCTGGAAATGGAGTGGAGCATTGCCTACATTTTGAGGAAACTGAAGGTAAAAGAAATTCAGAGAAACCACTTTTGCCTTCGCCCACTCCTTCCCTTCTTCTTCAGTGTGTGCACGTGCATGTGCGTGTCTCTTATGGTAAACCATCCATCTTCTGTGGCAGCTGTGGAGAATGTGATGTATACTCTGATCCCATCAGCATGAGATACTGGGCCTGATGGCTGCAGCTCAGACTGTTCATTAGGGTATGATCACTGCTGCCCTCTGTGCAGTGGTGAACCCCACAGAGCTTGGGGAGGACCGAGGAACTAAATGGGCAGAGCTGTGCTTCTCTTCAAATGGGGAAGAGCTACTGGCTGAGCCAAGGCAGCTGCGGGGCCAGCCTGCATATACAAACGGGAGAGCAGAGGGTGCTGAGCCTGAGATAGCATGGGGCAGGGCTTAGTGATGGAGAGCAGTTATCTGGGTGAGGAAGGCAGAGGACTGATGAGGAAGAGATGGGACACTGTATCCCTTGGGTTTGTTACACTGCAGGTGTCTCCTAGGCTTAGCAGGGATGGATAAATTCAGTGTGTTACTAGAAGGTTAGGAAAAGAACATACCACTAAATAAAGATGTGAACTTCATTAAAAACAGCTACATTAGGAATGATTGTCTGCTTAAATGTTCACATTATACAAGATGCAACTTAGGGCTCTGCTGGACTCATTCCCAGTGTTCATAAATCTGTACATGAAGAAAGCAGAGCAAGTGAGTACTAAAAGTTCCTTTGGGTTTTTTTTGTTTTGCTTTTTGTTTTAAATTTTGAAACTCACATTTAGTGTGTATATTTTAACATGTTCACGTGAAACACATCAAAGTAAACACATGCGGTATGTTTCTTTCACTGTCATTAATCACCGTAGTTTTTTTAAAAAACAAAAAATACTCTAATGTTAAATTGTGGTCAAGAATTGAAATATACACAGCTCTAGAAATTTGAAGTTTGCCTTTGCCAGGGCAAATGTAGCTTGACAACTGTGTGTGTTTATGTATCAGCATATGAAGCAAGTCTGGTTAGCAAATACGGACTTTTTCCATTAAAAACCCTCAACTTATATTGAAACATTTAAAAGCACTTTTTCAAGCCACCTGAAGACTCAGCTAAAAATTCAGTGGAAGAAAATGACTGTAAATTCTCTGACCCACTCTGAGAACTATTATCCTCCAACACTTTATCACAAAACACACTTGCTTTTTAAGCCCTGCTTATGTCTTTATCTGGGCAATTTCTGTTTGTGACACAACTGAATAACCAGAAGTGAATTTGAAAGATGAGGGTTGTTGGGGGTGCTTTTTGCCACAGAGGTGCCTATGAAAAGCCTGTGAGTCCACCTATCCTTTCTAGATGTGTTGGGGATAGGCTTTCAGCCAGAGTGGGGGGCAGCTATTTTGGTTGTACCTGAGGTTCCTAGTTGCCTGTTTTCCATAGAAAAGAACTGTGCTATCTCCCTCTCTGCAAACCTTCTGGATGTGACTGAAAAGGGAAGAATGATGTGGCACTTCTGTTCTCTCCAGCAGCCTCCCTTGTGAATAGCTGTGCAGCCCGCCTCTGCTGCTTCTCTCTGATTTCCTCAGCATCACCATAATGCAGACGTCGGCCTGATCCCTGTCAGTCCATTCTCTGGGGTCTGGATACTGGTTATGGATGTGAAACGCTTTAGTCATTTTCCTTGCTCTGATGAATGCCTATATGAAAGGAATTGGGACAGAACTGGCAGTGTGCAGGCTAAGAAAGATGATGCTGTCATGTTGCTTTTCACTCAGATGTGGGAAGTTGTTTTCATAAATATAAGTTAGACTTTCCCTACAAAGAAAACTTGGATAGAATGTAATTAACTGGGGATCCTTATGGATCATTTTTCAGACTTGAATCAGCATCCTTGTGGGAGCTGTTTCCTCTCTATTTTTTTTTTAATTTTGCAGAGAAATTGTACTTTTCTGGCTCTGCTTTTTGTCTTTTTTTGCTTAAACACACAGAAAAGAGATCAACTCTCAGAGGCTTAAGCCAGAGGTGCTGTATTCTCTCAGCTTCTTTTTTCTGTGGGGGGAATTAAATGCATGCTTTATTTTTCAAGATTATACATAACAGATAAACAAGTATGCATATTTTTCGCAGAAGGAACAACCGTTCAGACAATTCCTGCCCCATATTCCTGCATAATCTGACTTCCTGAATGCTTTAGAGGACCACTGTTTCTTCCCACAAATATTTTACCTTTTGCACTTTTAACTTTTTAATGTCCACACTCTGCTTGGCCTAACTTACCAAAGCATTCTCATTGTCTTTGTGACTAATCAGGACAACATATCAGTTCTTTTCACTTAACTGAGATGTCAAACTTAGGAGCTCTCTTGCCTGGGGCTCTCTAGGGGGAAGTGGTTTTCAAAATCTAAATCATCTCCAGGTGCATATCTTTCCTGTGACACAGAGTGCCAGGAAGTCTGGAATCATAATTTAGGTGTCTTGATCAGGTAGGATGAATTTGGGCTGAGGCATATAACTTTTAGGCAGAAAATACATGAGTTTTCAAAAAGTGTCAATCCAATTAATTATGAATGTCTTAGAGAAGCATGGCAGAACATGAAATACTTCTCAATTTACAAGTTCATAATTTTTTCCTCTCCCCCTACAGAGTCTGCTACTGACCCCCCTAAGACACCTGACAGCGAACCTTTGTTTACAAAACTGCGCAATCCAAGCACAGGCAAGTTTTGGAATTGTGACATGAGCCTGTTAATGTTCTGGTTGCTTCCCTTCACCACCAAAATATTCATATTTTGCAAGCTGAAATAATGATGATAGTGTAAGTCTTATGTGCCAAAGATACTGCGGGTGATGCCAGACAGTTAATGCTGTGCAAACATATAGGATTTCTTTTATAATTTTAATTGGTTGAACTGTTTATTCATCAAGAATATTGGCAGCACAAAAAAGAGTTGTAATTTAAGTTCTGTTTTTAAGTGCATTAGTTTTGGGGAGCTTACAGTGTTGGGTGTTGAGCCTGGGCTTTTTTTTAATCCAAATTTAGGCTTCATAGCATTCATCTTATGCTATAAAAAAATTAGTCAGAAGAAGTGATTCAGTTATACTTACCAAGCTTTTTGAGCCTTTTAATTTTTAAATCTAATCTTCATTCACTGGTCCAAGTGGTGGTGTCTCTTTTCTCATTAGTATATGATGAGGCACTTTGAATTCAAAATACGTTGGAAAGACCAGCAAATGCAGGTGATACAATGACAACACCATCCCACATTCACTTTCTTCTAGTCAGATTTTTCTTTTTGTCAAGGATTTTTTATTATCTGAGTAATGTAATAATCGGAGTATGCCATACTGCAACAGAAACTTGCAGTAAGCCTTTGTTAGGGTTAACATATTTTGTTTGAAAAACACGTTTCATGCTGTGTTTTTTTTTCTTTTCATTAGCTCATTTGTTTTCTGTAGATTTAAGTTGTATGTTTTTGTTTTGAAATTCACTGCTCATTTATATATGTTTGTAACTAAAGTCTCCAGGTACATTTTAATGTCACAATGTAGTAACTGCTACTTTTTCTTGAAAGAGGACAGTAATTAAAAACAATAGATCCAGAATGTAAAATCACTTATTCATCATGATACCTGTTTTTTGATTGCTCAAGTTTACAGTGGGAATATATAGCCATGGATATTTTCCACCTGCTGTATTATATTGGCTTTCTAATTTGCTATGTTTTTGAAAGCATAGATACTAATTTGCTTTTCTCTGTGGAAGAAGAGATCTGTTTACCTTGTAGAATCAGAGACCTTGGGAAAGGTTTCTGGAGAAAACCTGAAGTACAATGATTGTCTGGGTGTGTTCCTTTAGAATTTCAGGAGCTTATTTATAGACCTGCATAAACTTTCAGTTATGTAGCCTATTATAAGTATAGAGTCTGAAAATGGAAGGACTGAGAACACCCTATTAATGTATTTTCCTTACATTTTGGTCTAAGAGATGAATTGCTGGTGCCAGGTATTGTATAAATACATGCTGAAGGACTCAGCACACTATAGAATTCATGCTAACCACTTTATGAAATAAAAGGGTACGTGGTCCTTTTTAGAGCAGGTAAAAAGGACAGAACTTATATCCCTTACAAAGACTCTAAACTAGGGTTCAGCCTGCAATTCAGAAGTACCACAAGAAGCATTTTTCAAAGTGCTGAACTAAAAGAAGGGAAATAACCATACCACAAGAGTTAAGCAACTAATTGAAGTGGTAAAGTTGTGAGCAAAGCTGCCTAGGTTCTCTTTCCATCCTCTAGAGTTTCTGTCTAATGACGCTGTTGGGAACCTGTGGTGACTGTCCTTTCAACATAAGCAAATAAATTAAGGATCTGGAGTTAGGCAATAGGAATTATCCCTTTCACAGGATTTCATAGCTTACCACCACATTTGGCTAGCGCACTCACTGGTAGGAGTCTTAAGTTGTTCGGTGAGCACTTCTGTGAGTAGTTTGACGTCTGGTGCTGATCAAACTATGGTGTAGACCCTTGTTGAGAAGCACATGGCAATGATTGAAACCTCTACTCCCCCTTGTATCTACTCTTCTTTTCTCCAGTTAAACATCTGGTCAGCCTTTTAGATATAGGGGGGGAAAAATGCATTATCAGTCATTTTTGGGAAGAGATGTGTCTGCCATTTTAGCTGGCCTCCCTCCTCACCTAAGGATCTCTGCAGACGGAGAACAGCAGTGATGGCGTCAGCTTTCAGAGGCTTACACTGAGACTTCTTTGACCCAGCCAGTGCAGCTTTGCAGTTTACCTGTTTTAGAGCAGGACCGCCATGTTATAGTTGCTCTTTTCTCTTGAAGATGGATTGATAACCAAGACAGGACCAGTCCAGTCAACAGACTCAGCTGACCAAATTTCAGTGGCGCCTTCTGCAGTTTTGGCAACTTCCTGTTTTAGATACGGAAAATGCCAATCCTCTTTGCAACATACCTGTCACCCTTTCATTATAAAGCAGAACTGTTGTGAAATGGCAGAGTTGTGCTATGGGGTGGCCTAAAATAAAGCTTTCCTTTTCCTTCCAAACTATCAAGATTCTGACAGGCACTTCAAAGCGTTTTGCTTCCCTGTTCAACTTATTTGCCCAGACTGAGTCATTGGCAATCCATATTGATGCACAAAAAAAAAATTTCAAATTGTCACTTGAAGGTTTGAGACTTTTGTTCCTGTAACTCAGAGTCTGATATCTTGGAGACAAACATGATAGAAGTAGAGGGGATTTTCTTGTTTTCTACCTTCCTCCTTCAGTACAGACAAAAGCTGATTTCTTGAGTGATTTTGATTTGGGTTTGGATCAAAGGCTTTGTGTTGTAAGATGAACTATTCACACATCTTATTTATTGATTCAAATTCAGTTTGGTTTATAGAGCTGGTGAATGAACATCTGTATATAATAGTTTTCTTTGTCTGAGCTTTCTTTGTAGTGAGTTTATGTAGAATGTGTGTATGTTTGTGTGTCTGTATGTATATAAGGCACATTCTTCAGATGTATTGGGTATTCTTTTGATTTTTGTGAAAGCTTACAAACACAAACCAGATTTCTTTTCAACAGGGGAAGCAACCCTTTACTTATTCAATAGTGGTGCACAGCAGCTGTTTGAAGTAAAAGCTTTTCATGAGGAATATCGTTCCTGGTTTATAGGTCAGACTGTTCAACAAGGTGAGTAATGTAACATTCTTCCCCCAACTGTAACTAATATTCATACACAGACCTTCCCTCTCTCTTCTAGTAAATTTTCTACTAAATTTACAGGTGTTTTTCCTAGTTGTTTGAGGCATGCTGCATCACATCCCCACCTTCTGACACACTCATTTGCCATCTGGATTTAACCAGGGCTGGGGGCTTTGTGGTCTCTCTTTAAAAGGCTGCCTTTGGCAGCCTCAATTAGACAGATGTTCATTTGTCTTTGAGGAAGCGGGGGAGGGGTGGAAGTAATTCAATTGTATTTAAACTGAAGTGCCATAAAATACTTAGCTTGCCTTGTCAATCAGACTAGCAAGTCCTCAGTGTAAGTAAAATATGTGTTACCCTACAGGAGGGAAAAAGGGCTGGAAGGCCTTAGCAGAGTGGTGTGTTAGAGCTCCAAGCATTGGAATGTATGGTCTTGCTTTCTTTTAATTACCTCCAATAGTCCCCTGTGTGAGTGCTGGGATCTCAGGATAGGCCTGCTGTCTGAAGGTGCCATTTCAGTGTTTGGTCTGAAGTGAGCTCGTCTATACCATCCTAGTCATTCTCTGATCCTAGCTCACCTTTCTGAAAACGAGGAAACTTAGGTAACTGCTTGTGACAGCTTTAACAATCCTTTATCAGTAAGGAGGTCATTGGAGTAAGTGTTTCTCTGCCAGCATGTCCATAGACCAAGTAATAAGTATTAATTCAGGACATGAAGGCATATTTATTTTGTCCTTTTTAACTAGAAAAAAAAGACCATTTATAGTAATAAATAAAAGCAACCCCACCAGACATATGCCTTCTTTAATGGTAATATCCCAAAGTGTGTGTTAACTTTTAAACATCCTCTGCAGGTGCATATAGCAATGCAAGCGGTATGTCTGAGCTTTTCCTTGCTCTGACTGGGGGTGAGCCAAAAGACTGAGTCTGCTCCCTGCTCCCAATTATGTCCACATTGTATTCTCCCCCTCCCTTTCTAACCTCTGTTTTGGCCCTTGGGAAACAGTTGCCTTAAGGAATCGCCTCAGCTTTCTTTAAAAGATACAGGGGGAAAAATTGTTCCTTAACGTTAGGGCTGCTCCATCTCTGAAATGATCAGGGGAAGAACAACACAAAAAGCTGTGTGTTTGCAGTTAAAGCAAGTTACCTTGTTGTCTGCAAAGAAGAGCAGAGGTCTTGCAGAGGTCTTTATACACCTATACTGAATCTGAACTCTTTAGAGCTAATGAAAATACCTCTTCCTGGAGGTACAGTGGAAAGCATTTAAGTGGAAGCTTTGAGAAAGTGGCTAGTGTTTTTTTTTAATCCAGTTTTATTATCAAAGCTTTCATGTTTGTAAGTAGTCCTGATGCTTGCTTTGCCTCATGCAATGCATCATGTTAGTAATACAGATGTTAGATTGGGTATCAGCTTAGATCAAACCACATTCTTCCGACACCATCTTTTGTTAGTTTTAGGGCCATCGCAATAGGATTTTCTTTTCTTTAATTATCTTAATCATGTGATTTAAGACAAAAAAATTACATTTATTTGCTTTTGGTGTGCTAATTAATGTCAAATTGTCATCAATTATTGGGTTTCATTAGTGAATTTCCTTGATGCACATTGTTTCTGATTATCTACAATTATACAAAAAGCCTGACTAAGCCTTTGTCCTGCAGTGAGCTCCAGATGGGCAGAGGTGTCTGTTTCAATGGCAGACCAAGTTCTTCCTTTGTGTGTAACTTTGAATACAACATACTGAGCCATATTTTCTGATCCATTAATTTTGTTCTATGAGAAGACTGCATGCAGATTCTCCCCTTATAGATGAGAGGCAGCTCTAACAACTAGCTCTTGAAATTCTTTCTTGTCCTGCTTACCTCTTATGCCAGCACAGTGTTGCCTTGCCTGGTATTTGAGGTGTAGTATACTGGATGTATCTGGTATCCTAAAAGAAGTTTCTGTTACACCCAAATCTGCCAATAGAGGGCAGCTTCAATTTTGCTGTTTTTAATACAGTCCCGAAAAAAGAAAAAAAAGTAAGAGTGCTTGAAGCCAGCAGGCCCTCAGTGGGGCTTGTGGTTTGGTTTGGCAGGGTTGAGAATTGAGTTCTCACTGTATTTTTAATATAAAATCTCAAATATTATTTTCGTGCCCATTTATTAAAATATTGGGATACTGAAAAAAAATTCTCTTCTTGCCCACACTTCTGAAAAATATAAAAAAAAAAAAAAGTCAATATATTGTGCCTCTTGGTACTAAGCTTACTTTTACATATCTGTCACTTAGATGGGCGCCTGCTGTTTGTTACACCAATGGACCCCTTATTTCTGATACTTTACTACCTCATAAAGGCAAACAAGGAGGTAAGCCTGCTTTATTTTTTCACTGGAATTCTCAGGAGAAAATGTTATTTCTGACTTCATTTTCTGCAGAAGTTATGTTAATTTTACGAACAGGTGCTTCCATAATAATGGAAATTTTAATTTGCATTTAAAGCAGAGATATCTTCCCTGGAAGTATTTTTGTTGCATCAAGTTTTTTGGTCAGTAAAGTATATTCCAGGAGTCAGCTTGCAATTTCAACAAAAACTAATCACCTCTTTTTTGAGAGAAGCAGAGAATCTCTTTTGTCCTTTTGTTACAGCCTGTCCCAGAACTATTGAATTTTAAATGATGAGTTGTCATCAGAGTAAAACAAACCAGTGCCCTTTCTGAGGCATCAGTAGATGAGTCATTTTGGGAAAGAAGGGAAAAAGAAAGAAGAATTTGGATGCTATGGGGGAGGAAGAAAGAACATTTCTATGGCAGTTTGAACTTGAAAGGTAACACTGCCTTTTTAGAAGCAGTATTTGTAGAGATACTGTATCATAGAACACCAATGGGATGATCAAGTATCCAAAAGTTGGATATTTAATAAATGTCTTAACTGATTTATCATGCGTGTGGCAAAACCTCATTTAAATTTCTGGAATGTATCAAAAGGCATAGGCAAAGTTAATTGATTTACTGTTTATAATCTGCCTGTGGAAAAAAGGCCATAAAATCAAATGTAAATGTTGATCCTTGTTTTTTGTTTCATGGAGGCAATACTTTCATTTCATGCGTCCTAAGAATTTTTGCTCTAAGAGCATTTCCTATAAGGTTGCTTCCTATTTTTAGCTTTAGATTGCAAGTGGAGAATGCGGGAGAGCAATTTTTGTATGGTGAATAAATAAAGTCCTACTACACATTTGTAATAGTAACCTATTGTTCTGTAATTATTTTAAAATTATTTATGGTATAGGGTGTGCAAACATATTCTATATTTCTGTGGGTGGCCCATCAGAAGAAGTAATTTCACAAGGAATAGTTTAGCTCATTCTCTAGGCGCTGTGCTCTGTTTGAATCCAGCATCCCTTTGAAAGCTTTATACCAAACTTAAATTAGAGAAACAGTAAATTTCCTCTGTCTATGTGGTAGAGTGTTGAGGTAGGCTGAGTAAAGGACAGCTACTACTGCTGTTTCTGTGCATGGCATGAGTCCTTTACTGCCCTTTCTTGGTACATTATTTTCTAGGTTTTCTGGTTTTCTAGGTAAGGCGTGATGACAGATAAATGCATATTGCTGTTTTGGGTCCTAAATCAGGGCAAATGCATTCCTGCAGTGCCCTGCCTAAGTTAGCGTATGCTTCAGTAAAGGGAGGTCTTGAGGGTTGTGTTGCAGATACCTCACGCAAGGCCAGCTTAAATTTGCACCATCACTTCTGGCTTGAACTAATGAGTGTCAAGGTACCTACTGTGTATCTGAAGATCATCCTTTGCACCATCCTTTGGCTTTGATAGTGTGATGCAGGGTTGCTTAATATGTCTTCTAAGCAGAGCCATCTCCTGTCCAGCAAGCTTTCTTGGCTTAGGCTCTGTGCCCCTGCACAATGTAAATGTAGCTGTCAGTCTTTGGGACACAAGCAGGCTTGTGCAGGTAAGTTATCTATTGGAAACAGTTTATTGCAGCTTTATTTCTGCATCTCATAACCTTCTTTTTGCCATTGTTATTGTGCCTTCTCTTTTTCAGGAGAAAAAAAACTTTAAATCCTTTCTGGGCTTTTGTTGTTGTTCTTGGTTTTTTGCTTGTTTTTATTGTGATTTAACAATGAATGGTTACTTCTATTAAGCCTCTGATTGTCTAGCAAGAGGACTAATTAATAATGAAAGCAATATGCTCAAGTGGGCTTTTTTTCATGCTGACCGATGTAATGACTTCAGCTTTGGCTCCTGAGACCATGTACTCTCTAAGGATGGAGAGCTCAGAGTCTTTGTACTGATGCGCTAAAGGATCTTTCCAAAGGGAAGGCTGCCAGTTGTGCCAAACCGTGCTGAATGATTATGCATTGTTTGGCAACGGCAAAATTTGTTTGATGGTTCTGTCATGTGTGGGGCTATTTTAAGTTGTGCCAAGATCACTTTATATACATACTTTGGCCAAACTGGAATTGACTTTGCAGAGGTGAAAGGTTAATACTGTATTCCAGAAGCTGCCCTGCTCCTTTGAGATTGATCTTTATGGAAGGAAAAGTAAAATTTGAATGGAAGTTATGACACTGAGTTTAATCCAACAGGTTTTGGTCTAAAACACTGTTGGCACACAACGACTACTGTGTCTTATGTCATCTTCCAAAAAATCCCACTGTACTTCACATTAGTTTCTCCCCATGTTTTAAATTTGGTCTTTTAAGTGCAGTCATTGAAGATTTCAGCATTTTGCAAGAATTTACTGGTTTGAAATAAATATTTATAGCTTGCTTTGTAATCAGTCTCTCAGTGTGTCAGGTATTACCATTCAAAATACAGTCTTCTTTAAATCCTTTATTTTAAGGCTATGGCCATTGCATGCATATATATCTCTGTATTTGTAGTGTGTGCATGTGTCTTAACATTATAATAATGTGTTTTTAATCCCTTTGATGTATTTTCAGCAGCAAGGAAAGTTCCAGCCACTCAATCAAGTTGTGCTAGACTCAGAGTACCCTAGCTGCCCATTGCTACTGAAGTGTGCAAATGTTAAACAGTACATACATCATGTAACAGAAGAAAAAGGTGAAAAAAAGGGACGGGGCGGGTTGG
>JANZLQ010000008.1:31754240-31777981 GCA_026212715.1 Elanus axillaris
GGGGGGGGGGGGGAGGCAAAAAAAAGACTAGATTTATTAGTGTCACTTCATTATAAGATAGATTTAAATATTGGGTTTTGCTTTACCAAACACCAAAGGTGCTGGACGAAGCTGTACAGTAAAAACAGAAGCTTAGGCTTAGAAGTTGTCATTGCAGAATTGTGAATAGTAACGTGTGGATCTCAGATTATCTGCTGTAACTCTAAAATACTTGCACAGTCTTGTTGCTAGGTGTCATAACAATGATAAACTGATCAGAGCTGGCTTCTTGACATTATTGTATGTGTTCTGAACTTTCTCTGCTTTTGATGTAAGTTTTACATCTCTCTAAATTCCTTATTTAGTGTAGGATGGTCTGGTGTGGAAGAAGTTAACCATTGTCAATTTGGCTTTTTTTCTCCCTTTGTTGCAAAGCATTCAAACCATAAGTAGGAAAAAGCTGGAGAAGAAAGAATATGCTGCCATGACAGGATAACACAAGTTTTCTAGCTTTACATAATTTAGTGTTATGGGTTTAAGTTCAAAGGATTAATTTTTTTAAATAGAAAACTTGATTGGGAGGTGTAAGTGTATTAGAGAGAAAACATAAATGGAAAAAATTAGCAAAGTATCAATGCTGTACATAGTTTCTTCAACCTTTGCCCAGAATTCCTTTTGGTATGGGGGCTTGTATTTTATTTGAAGACAATGTATGCTTTCTAGGGAAGAGGAAGGAGCATTACATCATTTTCACGGCTTGGCAGACCTGCAAAAGTGCAAGACCTCAGGTTTTTTATTCAGTCCTTTAAGGAGCATTCTCCTTGTGCTTGCTGACTTCTTGATAGTGAATGCAGATTTATCTGCTCACAGATGGAGATCTACAGAAGGAGGTACAGGAGTCTGAGGATATGGAATCTACCACCAAGTGCAGAACAGCTAAGCTGTCTGACCCTTATGCATGTAGAGCTCCCCCAAAGAGCTGAGATACACAAAAGCCAAAAATAGTAAGAATTTGCTTTCATGAAGCACTCTGCCTTTGTCATTGATATATGTAAGAAGAAATATTTAGGTGATCTACAGATAATTGGAAAGTGGCTAAGGAAAGATGATGGAAGAATTAAAACCCTGCTAAGAAGTAAAACACCAGACCTCTTTATTGCTGTAGAGAGTATCAAGGGCGAGGGGGGCAGTGAGGTTTTCCTGAAAGAGTGAGATGCACAAATCTGAGTATTTCCTGTATGATATGGTACATACGCAGTAATTTAGGGCAGTTGCTTCCTGCAGAAAATCAATTTAGACTTTAGGGCAGGATATGTTTCCATTGAAAATGATCGCTTTAACAAAAGAGCAGGAAATCTGGGCAGCAAGACTGTTGTTACATTCTTGCTGGACTGGGGTAGTTGGAATTATGTGTTGTTGTGATACTCCTGGATTTCTGAAATCATTCAGTATCATTGGGAGCAGGCAACCTTTTTCTCTGGATGAGTTCTGACTTTGGAGAAGGCTTCTTTAAGACAGGTGCTTCTGAACTGCAAAACTGCTTTTGCATTCCTGTGAAGTGATAAATACTTCCATTAAAAACTATTATTAAGCTTTTAGGCAGTTGCTGTGCCCTACAACTTGTCTAACACTGGCTAAGGAGCTAGGGGTGAGAGAAGGGGTACTAAACTGTGCACTCATCTGAGGTGAGAAATCATGTCAGATCCTCTTGGCTGTCACACTAAGAAGTCTATAGGAATGTAGGACAAGGTTTGGATTATTTTTCTGAAGGGGCACTTCCTCCAAACAATAGTGCTGCCTTTGGGCAGTATTTATGTTCCCTTCTTAACAGTAAAATAAAAATAAATTAAAAAATCAAGTATTTGTTATAGACAAGGTCTTGTATCTTGGTCTAACCTCTGTTAGGAATCTGTTCTGAAATTGTGTTTGCAGTTGTTATCCATCCTCTGATAAACTGTATTCCGTTAGACAGTAGTGAAGATGCTTAACTTCTTGTTTTTTTGCACTGATGTTTTAAATAATGTATTATGTATACCTATAAGTTTGTGTCATTTTGCCAGAAAATGATAGTAACTGTTAAAGAAGATATATTGACTGCCTGGTTTTTGTTTTGAAGTATAAGATAAAAATTGCTTTTGACGTGAAAGCTGGGCACACATGCACACACCAGCTCTATAAGATGTTCTTGGATGTCCCTAGGAGTATACCTGCATGTACCTGCTGCTTCTTTTCTTGTTCAGGTTTGGAGTGGGTAGAAACAGTAGGATTTCTTTCTTTTTTAGAACACCAAGCATATTGTAATGCAACAAACACATTAGAGCTTGCTTGCCTGTCATGCACAGATCACCTTTTCTGTTCAAGCCACTTCTATGTGTTTCATATTCTCATGTCTTTTATTGCCTGTAAAAAATACCAATATTATGACTAAGGTACTCTTTTTCCAGCTCTAAGACCTGTTGTCCACCTTGTAGCCTTCTTTGTTTAAGGAGTTGGGCTTTAGGGTAAGAAGTATCTGTTGTCTTGAGTCTTCTGTGGCTCTGATCTGTTTGGCAGAACCTAAAACCATAATTATTTCACTCTTAATTTAATATTAAGGCATTTAACATATGTCTAAAACAAATTCTTACCCTAGAGCACTCACAGTTTACACTTACTGAATTAGCAGAAAGTCCACCTTCCCTGGCCTCAGTGTTTAAGGGCACTGAAAATTCGTTTTGCTGGATTACATTCTAAGTAACCTGGTTTAGTAGTTGAGGAAAGGGTGTGTTACAGCTTGCTAAATCTGGGTGAGGCAAGTTGTTTGTTAATAAATTCAAACATCAGAGAGAAAGTACAATAAAGAAGGTTTAAGAAAGGGTTACGAATTCCAGTTCTAGAGTGTTACTCTTTGTTTCATTTTGCAAGGCAAAAACTGTACTGTGATCTTGTCTGATGTGATTAACATGAGGAGCCAAGAAAACTTACCTGATTAGAATAACTAAGTAATATAGCCAAGCCTGTATTCCCAGAAGGTAGGAAAAAAGGGGCCATGTGAGTTTCAGAGTTATGGAAAACACTGAGAAATTTGATGTTAAAATGTGCTTTAGGCAGTTTGCTCAACAATACATCAGGGAAACTTCCAAGTCTACATAGCGATTACCCGATTGCTGAACATATTATTTAATTGTAGAACCACTTATATTCCATCTGTATTTCTCAAACCCAATCTTTCCAGATGTCTCAGACCAGTTTTATAGGCACCAGACACATTAGGGAACAAAAGGCTTTCCAATATATACTCATATTATCAAACATAGTCGCTAACTCTCACCAATATCAAATGTGCATCACATGTTAAATCCACGTTCCAATATTGAATCCTTTTGTCAGCAGTTTGTGACTCTCATAACTCACTTTAATTCTTCAGAGGTCTCAAATATTGTCAGTTTCTAGAGTTTAATAGTCAAAACTGTCAAGCACACAAAATATTTTCAAACAAAGTGATCTCTGAAGGGTTCAGTGTAATTATTTTTCACATGTTTTAATGAAAATGGCTTCACAGTTCTACGTTTCCTTTCCCTAACTGAGTCACTTTGAATCATGCTGGTGTGGGGGAGTCTGCGTGGGAATCCAGACTAGAATTACTTTTCAGCATGGGTTGGGGAATGGTGGTCGGAG
Organism: Elanus axillaris; assembly: GCA_026212715.1. NCBI lineage: Eukaryota > Metazoa > Chordata > Aves > Accipitriformes > Accipitridae > Elanus > Elanus axillaris. Next base: position 31,757,877 of record JANZLQ010000008.1, read on the forward strand.
GATGTCCCTTCCTCAAACACTTTTAGATAAGAGAGGAATCCACAAATCATACTCACTCTACTTGGACCCAAACCATGCTGGCTTTTTGAGAAGCAGGTTCAAGTATCCAGAGTGTCTCCCCCGTTTTCTGCTTCTTTTCTTTCAGAGCCATTTAGAAACTTCTGAGCCCTAAAGGCTGCAGCCAGCAATGTCACAGCTCATTACTTGACCTGCAACTGATCAACTTCATGAAGCAAAGTGTATATTAGTGATTTTTTCCTTTTTGCTCTGAAGAATTTTTGCATTTTACTCTTCTATAACTATTGAGATAGATTTAAACTTTATCTTGTAAACAGCTTTCCTCGATCTCTCCATATCCCCTACCACACATACACAAACAGTACAGAATAGTTAGCTATTTGTATGCCATTTGAAAGAGCCAAGATAAATCCCAAAGAAGGAAATGCTGAAGGAATCATAAATAATGTGTTGTTGTTTGCAAGAGGAGAAGGAAACTCCATGAACCGAGTGTTGGAATACGATACTGGATCAGTAAATGACATGAAACAGATGTAGGTATTTATGGGAATAGTATACAGGAGATTAAAACTTATTGAAATAACCTGTTAAAGACTGAAACACAGTGGTCTCTAAAATCTCCTGTGAAATCTTTAATTAGGCATTTCATTCCATTTTCAAAAGCTTTCTGTGAATTAAGACTGAATTTTTATACTGAAATTTCTATGAGCCTTTGTAATTTCTCTCTCCTTTGCCTCAGCATCATGAACTTGCGTATCTCCAGATAACTGATCACATGTGAACAGCAAGTGTTCATGATACCCTAGTTATCACAGGGGAAACACTTCCTGAAATTCTTATATCATTGAGATAATTTATGTTGCTCAATAAATTGTAAATAAATCATGTACTTCCTCCCACAAGGAGTGTGTTACACTATTTTGGATTCTGTTATTTTCTGTTGATGCTGTATTAAACTACATAAAAGGGGGATAGAAGTAAAATTTTTGCTTTAGTCACCCTGTGAAGTGAGAGGGGAGAACTGATAGGAAAAGGGTTTCTTGAAAGGGGGGATGGTTTGTCTTCACTAACCAACTATATGTCCTGGCCCCCTACTAGGTGCTGGAATTCAATAAGTAAAGATTTAAGATACTATGTTTTAAAGAAAAAAAAGAAAAAAAAAAAGCATTGTGGAACCAACATTTTGTGTTGTGAACTATGTAGTTAAAATAACCAGTCTGGTGATACAGGTCAGTGAAGGTTTGGCAAACTGCAAGAGCTTGAGAAGAGTCTTAGTGAATTGAGGCAGCCCCAAGGTTACAAATAAATAAATAAAACATGTGCTTTGCTAGATTTGGGCCTAATTAAAGAATTGTCAAGTTGTTCAGGCTTGTGCGTAACAGCTCAGTCTGTTTATTTTTCCACATTTCCAATATTTTTGAAACTTACTGCCCTGATATCAAACATGTGCAAGCCGCAAATTAACTTTCATGCTGCATCTACATCTTCAAAGATTTTAAATATATTGAAAATGCAATACAAAATAGTCATGACTTTCTTCCCCTACTTGTTTTTTTCTCAGAGATTGGCAGTCAGAAATTCCACAGATACAGCCAAGAGAAGACAATGAAGTGGTTAAAGAAAAAGGTACAGTGTTTCTCTTTTGCTTTCAAAATTGCTTTGTTTTTAGAATGAAAATGCTTATTAGCTTGTCCATATCTGCATTTGAGCCATGTGGTGTGCCTCAGTTCAAGGTACATCTCCTGTCCAAGAAGGACAGACATCACAGTAAAGTTGTTGCACTTGGGAGTGTGATGAGGTATTAGAGAATTGACAAGTTTGTTATGTTTCTGATGGGGCTGGCATGAAGGATATTCATGGAGTGTGGGGAGGCAGAAGAAGCTGAAGTTCAGCTCATTGCTGTGTTTTGTAGGCTTTGCATAAGGTATGGGGCTTGTCTTTTGCTTCATCCACTTCAACCCACAGATGGGCTAGAGAAGAGCTTTGACTGTTGCAACTTTTAAATTCTTGCATGATTAAAGCTGGACAGAAATGCCTTGGTTTTGTGCTACAAATGGGTTTCCTTGTGAAGTTTTGGCAGAGTCTCTCAGAACCGTCCTGGTATGGTTGCTGCTTTCCTGATCCAATCACGCTGTTCAAGAGGTCTGTACAGTATGCAGAAAAGAAAGTGGTGTTAAAGCTAAGCTTGATGTGGTCTGTGTTTGGTATAAAGAAGGCAAATCTCATTTTACGCATGCACATGTGCCCCTATTATGATGCCACTTTGTAGAAAGAAATTGTATGCATCACGTGATACAAGGAAGCCATGTCATTTAAATTAGTCCACACAAGCACAAAATCTGGTCTACTTTCAGCATTGATGAGGCATAGCAATACCTATTTTGCAATGAGTACCTGAGTATTTACATTTGAACAGGTACCTGTTTGTGTTGTTGAAAATATCTTCTGCCAGTTGTCTCTCTGTTAGATCCACTATAGCAGTGCCTTGTAAAGTCCTTAATCTTTGATTTCCATCAGGACTGTTTTTGCAGTCCAGCTGAGCTCAGGCATTCTCTGTTCTCTGAGCAGGTGTATTTCTCACCTGTATAATCATGGCTGTTGCATCAGAGTAGCTCAGCTCATCTTAGGGTGCTGCAAAAGTGGTGCTATGTTGCCAAGGCAATGTGGTGAAAGACGTGCTAGTTTCTTTGGGTTTTTTTGAGCTCATATGCTAGTCATTACAATTGTATATTAAATTTCACCACAGTCCATAACTTGAGTGTTTTATATGCTTGAAACAAAATTACAAGAGCTTTGTCACTGCATTAACATGTGCATAACAACACTGATAGAGACATTTCATTCTGTGGTTTCCTATAGGTCAATCAAACAGTGAAAGCACTTAAAAGCAACAATATATCTGTAGGTGAAAGGGTACACGCAGCTACATATGTCAGTGGTAAACAGGTCACAGATACTAAAGAAGGTAAGAAAACTAAGCATTGTAATGAATTCCATTTTTGTGAAATCGCATATATGGAGATAAAACACATGATTAGAATCTAAAATGTATTGAAATTGGCCTTTACAGTAAATGTATTTCTTGTACAGATAATTCCATATATGTTGTGACTCTGTGCCTTGACTTTCCTCAGTTCTTTGATATCTTCGTTGGATGACATTGTAATTGTAGGTCTCAGATGGAGTTCTTTTAGATTCTCCTTAGTTTAAGGAGAAGATGTTTTGCTCGGTGAAATACATGCTGAAGTGCTTTGCTGAACTGAGACTGTCTTGGACAACAGGACACATGCTTATAATATATATGAGTATCCACCCAATAAGTGTCTTTGTATGAGAACAGACTTCTTTTTTATTATTATTTTTATTAGCATGCAAATACTCTTCATAGAATTCTCCAAAAAGGGAAGGAATCTTAAGAAGTCATAGTCACAGAGTAAAAGCTTCTGGTCCAAACTGCTTCAGTGACACATGTACAGAGTGCACAAGTGTGTGCTTGTTAAGGGCAAAAACTTCAATAATATGTATATTAAATTGCCTTGAAATTGACAGTCCCGGTACCAGAAAGTCTGGAGTGATCCTGTTTGCTTCTAGTCACCTTTTCCCTAGGGAGGGCAATGTCCTGAATGTTACTGGGATATGAAGTTGTGTAGAGAAACCTGAAAATGGACTCAGAATAAATTCTTTGAATGTTAATGAAAAGAAAACTTTAGAACAAGTTGAACAAAAGCAAATTGTTTCTTATTACAAAAACATTCAGAAGTCTACACGCTGTTGAAAAATAAGGAGAAACAAAGCAACTTGCTGACGAAGTGGAAAATAAGTTACCAAGTAATGATATCAAAGGAAACAACATAAATGAGATTTAAGAGGCAACTAGACAGTTTTATAGAACAGTGATTGTAATATATGGTTTTTAAAAAGAGGCAAAGCTGCAAAACATGTAAGTGACTTTGAGTTTACAGTAGCTTTTCATCCTCTTCCCCACCCCCATATTTTTGGATAAAGGGAAAATTGTCCTCAGAGCAACCATCTTGACTGTGCTTAAATACTTCATCTCTGAAATTTGTAATTAAATAGCTCATCTGCAGTGGTTTTTCCACCTTCCTCCTTATTTTTTAGTAACATGTATATAATAGTCTGTTCAAAGGCCTTTTTTAGATTCAAAAGAGCAGCACTGAAATAGGGAATACTGGGGGTTAAAAGTAGGTAAGTTTTGGAGGCAGTCCTACCGTATGCAGCAAGGTGAATGACAGGAAGTCAAATGGACCTTACTGAACACTTATTTTTAATAAGACTAATTTTCTTGTCTGATCCTTTCACTGCCATGACAGTGCAATTTATTTCTGTAGAGAATTGCTTTCATAGGGGTATTATGAAATTTCAGTACCTCATAAATAGATGGGTATATGTAGTTAGCACCTACAGATGTTGTAGGGCAAAAATCTGGGAGGCTATAATGAGTGCAAATGGGGAAGGAGGGGAGGCTTAACATGTGAGACCTGAGTATTTCATTCAGAAGACAAAGAAGGGAGGTAAGCAAGTATTCCTGATGTTCGACAGGAGGTTAATAACAAGGCTAGGGTGAGAACACAGACTCCCTAGAAGGCAAATAGTGGTATTTTAAAATTGGTAAAGGAAGTCTGTGAAGATTGCTTCAAGGCTGAAATGCAAAGAGAATGGATTTTGTATTTAGTACAAAATATAGCAGTTGACTTGGACTCACCATTCAGTGTCATAATGCAGAGTTAAATGATGGGAATATTTTTCATAAGCGTTAAATTGGACATACTAAGTGCTGAGGTGAAATTGTCTTGGATTGGAATTATTTCTTGTTCTCTCCTGACCCTAAAGTGGGCTTAGGGAGTGACAAATCCTTGATGAATCTAGGCAATGGAGGAACGAGAAGTGCAGATAGGAGATACTAAGAATTTGATGTCAGTATAGTTGAAATGCATATGCTGGTGTCAGTTTGTTAATGCTTTCTGCTTCTGTGCCAGTTTGCACTGGGTTTTCTAGATTGAAAAAAAGATGAAACTATCTCTGGCACAGAAGAAATAGTTTCTTACCACCCTGAGGCTAGTTTACCACGTGCTTCTGAACTCTCTTAACTGTGTAGGCATATGAACAGATAGAGCGGGCCTGTTGTAGATGGAATTTAGAGGTGAGATTTTAGCTTAATGTCTGTCTGGCAAATACTTCCTGTGCATATGTGCAGTTGCTCCCTAGCAGCCCCAACAACAGCAAGTTTAAAAGATCCAACCCATGATCAGTAACTGCTTGTGTAAAACATGACCGGAAGAGATCTGGTTTAGGATTTCGTGTTTTTAAATGTCACTGTTTTTTTTTCCCAGTCTCTCAGAAAAACCTTTATAGCAGGAGTGCCCTGTACTGAAAACAGCTTCTAGTAGTTCTTAATTCCACAGACAATTATCCCATCTTGCCAGTGATGTTTAGGTAGGCCTTGGCATTTTCCATAAAGTACTGAAATTAAGTACAAGACTTTGAAATAGACTCATTGTATCAACTAATTGTTTTCAGTTGAAGCCAGAAAATGTACTTTAGTACTGAAGCCCTTGCCAAATAATTGTAAGATCCAGATGCTTAAAATTAATGATTGCATGTTCTGTTGAGTCAGCTTTTTACTTTTGCAGGTTTTTAAAATTTAATTTCTTTGGAAAAATACATGATATCTAGTATTCTCAGAAAGTGAGCAGCTTTTGTAAAGTACATACAGCAGATACTAATAACATGCTGACAAAGTGAGTGTAGTAAGTCTTTACTTATTTAAATAAACCTAAAAGTGCCATATACCATAAACTACTCAACACAGAGAACCATCACAATGTATTCATTAGAAGTCTTTTACTATTAATTCAACCTTATGATTTATGTTAGTGCATGCAACATGGCTAAGGCAACGTGACTATATAATGTGAATGTTCTTTTTATTCACCTTCCCACTCCCTGCCCTGTTCCTGAAGACTATGTACGGTATGCGCATGGGTTAATATCAGAATATATTCCTGAAGATCTGAGTAAGGAGTTGTTAAAATACTTAGGGTAAGTATCGTTCCAGCTAGCTGCTAGTTTTATATGGCATACATTAATGTTCTTTTGATCATTTCTATTGAATACTGAGATTTGTTCATCAAGGTTGCAGTGAATGACATAATAAGATTATATTTGCCACACTTTAAATGTGATTTTTTTCAAATGTAGTTTATGCCTTTCTATTGTTCCTATGATGCTAAGGACCGTGGGCTAGAGGAGAGGTGTAATATATGTCTGATATCTCTGTTATTGCAGTTGCACCATGAAACCCTGAACAATATATCCATTTTAAAGCAAGACAGTGAAGGAAATCCAGAGAGTTAAAGCAATTTGTCCAGAATTATCAAGCATGAGCAGCAAGCCAGGAGTAGAATCCTTATCCTCGGTTGTCTTTCCTTTTGCCTACTCACTCAGTGCTTCTGGGATTTACCTTCACGTATCTAACCTTTGTTAGTTTATATTTAATTCTGGCAGGTGAGCCAGCATCCTCATCCTGGTGTTCCCTGCCTGCAGCAGACTTTGCTTGGAGCATCACTGGGACCCTGCACCTGCCCCTCAGTTCAGTTCTGTTCAAAGGGTTCTGTTATGGTGGCCTGTGGAAAAATGTGCAATTTGCAGCTTGAAGTCCCATAGCTTAACAGTTTCACTGAAGAGATGTTACGTGCTTTATAATATCATCTTACTAAGGTTTATCATCTAGCCAAGTTTTTCAAAAGTAAGGTGGACTTCTCCTGTTTTGTTTGCCAGATCTAAGACCTTTTAAAAGAGTCCATGTTTCTGTATGGTGCCTGGCTGTTTTAATCTAAGTCAGAAATACAGAGCCCATGAGCTGCATTTTGCGAACACTTGCCATGTGTGAGCAGCTGATAACCAAAGCAGCCTTTGTGGGGAAGGAATTGTAACCTTTAGGTTGTGCAGTCCAGCTCTCTTAGTTTATAACTTAAAATCTTTTATTCTACAGGCTTCCAGAACTTAGAAGCCCAGCAACAGAGCCACCATTGAAGGTAGGAGAGCATTAAGATATTGATAGATACACTGTGTTGTAAGCTAAGTTCTCTGAATTATTATTACAAGTAGGCTAGGCTAAGCGCTGGGTGCAATACAGTAAGTAAGCTGGCCTTGTGAAAAGCCAGTGTGAAATAATGCAAGAAATTTACCAGGTACTTCATATTTTTTAATAAGGAATAATTTGGTTGGTTTTCCTGTTTAAAAAAGGGGAGGGGAAAGAGGGAGACATATTTTATGGTTTTGGTCAGCAGTCTTTTCATGCATGTTTTGCTTATTTAGTTTTACTGAGGTTGATGGGACAATATTACCTCATAGGTTTTCTTTCATATGTAATTTATGAGGACCCTGAAAGGGACCTCCTGGGTCATGGATTCCCAGACAACCATGTTGGATAATCTCTCATACACTGACCATTCTTCACTGTAAGTCTCATTAGGATTTTTTATTTCCATTACTTCTCTTGGAAGACTGTTCTATAACCTCATTCCTCTGATGCTCAGAAACCTTCCTGTAAATTCCACCTTGAATTTATTCATGGCCAATTTATTCCCCTGTGCTTTTGTGCTAACATTGTCATTGTTTTTTTTTAATTGAAATGGCTCTTTTCCCTCCCTAACATTAGTTCTCTCAATGTGTAAAGGGAAAACATATATCCTTTCTGTTTTCATTTTGTGAAGCCAAACTTCGTTGTGTAAGATGGGTTCTCCATTCCCTCATCATTACAGGAACATTCCAAGATGAATTCAATTGTTTCAAAACAGGTGATCAGAATCATATATAATTATTTATAAAACCTTTATAGGTGCAATATGATGGCATTCTTCCCTTCTTGTCTTAACTGGAAGTACTTTATCTCATTACATCTTAGAATCCCATTTGCCTCTATTACTGTGTGATGTACCAGATTGCTCACAGTCGTGCTGTGAACAGTTAAGACACACAGTTGGTTTTTTTCTCCACTGCAATTTTTAGTTGATCAGCATTCAGATTTATGAGACATTCATGCTGTTAGCTGCTGTGTACATGACCTTGTGCTTCTGTATATTTAATCCGTTTTTAATGTTTCCAGTCTTGAATGTTCTCTGGCTTTTCCTTCACAGTGTTAATAGCTCTTTAGGTATTCATAATGCTACTCAGTAGTGTACATTCAGCAAATGTTAGCATGCTGTTATCTTTAATTAACAATTAATGAACATTTTTAATAGATACTGTTCATGGCACTCCACTAGTAATCTCCATCTGATCCAATGACATCCCTTCCTGCCTTATTTGCCTTTGCTTCCCTTTTACCCAGTTTCTTACCTACCTTAAAATTCTTACGTGATCTTTGTTTTCTATAATTTCAGTTCCTTAAGTGGCACCATGTCAAGCTCTCTGGCAATCCTTCATGTTTTCTGTCACCAGAAAATGTGTTATCCTTGAGAAAAAAAGATAAATCAGTAGGCATTACCTATATTTAGTTTTCATTTACTCTAAATCTTAAATTATTTTTCCTTCATTCACTTTTTCTCCCTGTTTCATTCTGTTGAGGCCTACTATCACTTTTTCCTCCTCCTTACATATAGATGGATGTTTGGCTATTCTGCAGCAATTTGGTCCCTACCTGATAGAACAGTTTCCAGGTTTTGCCTCTGGACTTGTGATTTTTGAGGCAGTCTCCCAACAGTGCCAGCCTATTGAGTTTTACATCTATGTTGAATAGAGTGATTTCTGTTCTCTTTTCTGCCCTTGTGTTTAACCTCTTCATGTTTATTGAAAACAATTTACTGAGGTAAAGCATTTATTCCATTTTGAGGCTAAATATAAATTAGCTTTAATATCTATGCAATCCTTACTGTACAGCAGCCTCACTTTTTCTTTTTTGATTCCCTTTTTGCTTCTGTGGCTAAAGAACCTTCCACTATTTGTTTTAATTTCCTTTCCAGGGTCTAACTCAGCTTGACTTTTTGGCAGTTCTCACTTTATCCCAGTATTACCTGACCCCTAAACCAAATCTTTTTTCTTTTTTGGCAGTCTTTTTTTTTCCCATTCATTGTAGAATTCTGCTTGCTCCTAGTATATATATTTGAGGGGGAGGGGGGTGGGAATATGAATGATACACGACTATGTGTGCATCTGTGTGAGCAAGGGGGAACATTCATATAGCTTAGTCTGAGAAATCCTTTTCCCAAAGATTTTTCACCTTGTTTGAATTAAAAGATCTAAAATCACTTCTTCCATCTTTTTCTTTTACATTCCAAGTGTCCTCCTCGCACAAGTCCCTTTGCTTTGCCTTAGAGAAATAAGGGATATGGTTTGCAAAGTTTGCCCCTCTAGAATCAAGAACCCCACTTTTGATTATCCTTTCAGTTTAATTTAATTTGAGGCACCCTATGTCAATTGAAACTAGGTTACTTACTACACCGACCTTTGCTGCAATGTCCTTGCTACGTACTGAAACAAAGTCTAAAATAACCTCATTTCTGGCTGGTTCAGTGACTGTTCTGTTAAGCAGTATGTCAGCTAGCACATACAGGAATAATTGGGCCCTACTGTTATTAATAGCATTTGTTCTCCAATGTATATCCATGGATACAAGTTATTTCCATGTGGTTGGACAATTGTTCTGGCTGCACAGTTACTTGGCCCTTTGATTCAGTTAAGAATTATCTTTATGCATTGTAAGAAATATTAAACACACATCAGGAGCCAACTGATAGTCATTAGCCATATAAGCATGTTACAACAACTATATTAAACTACATGTGATGCACATTATATATTATGTATGAATAGCTTTATACCATTGGGATAGTTTTGAGAATCTATTTTAAAAAATGTTTTTATTTCAGCAGTTTGGTTACAGAGGAAATGAGGCTTAGAACTGTTCGGTTGTTGGGCAGTGAAATCTTGCTGAGGATCTGATTAATTTCCAGAGCACTGACCAGGGTGTGTATGATGCTTCTGTGTTTAAGTCTTTGAAACTTCAGAGATTAAAACACTCCTTTATTTCACAATCTCAGAGGAGCAAGGCAGGCTTGTACACTGGAAACTATAGTCTGCTTCAGACCATTTTTATTCACTTGCATTGGCATTTCTCTTCATGAGGGCAAGGTGTATTGACATAGTACAGGATTATTGCAAATAAAGATGGGTGTAACAGGTATTCCCTATTATGGTAAAGTAATTGCATGTTTATAAGTGATGTTAAAATAAATTCTGAAAGGAGGAGAGATTTAGAAACTTCAGTGGTTAACAGAAAAGCTGTGACATTCTCTCTCTTATAATACAAAAGTAAACTGGGTACAGTCTGGACTCTGTGATTTAATGATTAAATCAAAATTACATGTTCTTTGTAGTAATTATAAGCCATTGATCTTGTGTTGTAATCGTCATACTGTCCAGTTTGTCAGCATAGGCAGTCTGGCCATTGGCAGATGATGAGAGACATCTACAAAGAATATGTAGGCTCTGCTACAACTAAAGAAGAAATGTTTTGTTGAAATGCAAACATTTTGTTGTAAGTTTTAAAAACTTGTTTATCAGATTCCAAAAAGAGGAGAATAGTAATTATTCATTAGATTGTCATTTCAAAACGTACTCACAACTCAGTAAACAGCCTCCTAGAGAGTCTGATCCAGATCCCATTGAAATCAAAAGAAAAGGCTGCTGTTGGATCTGGTTCTAAGAGCTGAGAAATCTAAGCTGCAGACCTGGCTTCTGTGCCAAAGGGAGGGGGGCGGCGGGGAGAGAGAGAGAGAGATCACAAGCACCATAAACAAAATGAATAAAACAGGATTTTAAAATGTATGGTACCATCCAAGTTGCTTGCAAAATCGCTCTCTGGCACAAAAACTAGGAAGGCCACAGTTTAGATTTCACAGGATATTAAGGACAGGGTAGTAATATCAGATATATAATAATAATAAAAATAGTGTTGTAAAATACTATATACTTTTTTTCCCCCTTTGGAAACATACCAGGAAGTTTTTGCCTTTAAACTAAACACATGCTCACAGTTTATGGAAAGAAATATTCATTCTTACAACCTGATCATGTGAAGTGCTGAGAACTGTTCGCTTCCATTATTTCTGAAGTTAGAAGGCACACAGCACATGCAGAGTCAAGCTTCTTAATATACTGTTGGATTCAAGTGATGAAGCAGTCAGCAGAACTATGTCAGTGTTTCACTGTTGCCAAACTGTAGAAGCTAATTACTTCTAAAGGTTGTGCACAAACAGATAATGGACTAGATGATGTTCCACTTGTGTTGGCAGACAGCAATAACAGTGGAGTTGCTGCACAGTTCCATGAGACCATGTGGACCAGAGCCTAGGTTCCCTGGCTGTTAGACACTAGCTTCCAACAGCTGCTCCATAAAGGTTCTCTAAATAGACTCTGACACCAAAGTCACAGTCATGGAAGTTAAAAACAGGATTTAGGTGATTTCTAGAAGTCATTCTTCAGAAGGCTAGGAAGAAGAAAATGCTTCCCATGACACTGAATGATCTCTTCTGAATACTGTAGAGATGGTGTATATCCACATGTAAAGAAGACAATTACAAAGAGAAATCTTCCACTGTTACTGCAGATTCTTCAGTTGATTGCCAGTCCTATTTTGGTGCTATGGTTACATTATAAAGCCAAAGCTTTAAACTTCCATGTGTGTACATCACAAAAGTGGTTGACACAGCAACTTCCTCACTCTAACATTTCAGAAAAGGAAATTATCAGATGTCCCTGTGGAAGCAGAAGAAGACTATACTAAGTTTAACAGCCGCAATCTGAAAACCAAGAAGGTAAGCAAGCCTTGCATTCACGCATGTTTTGCTAAAGCGTAGATTAATATCCAGCATTAGCACAGCATGCCTATTTTCCTCCTCCAAAACACATAAGAGAAACAAATACAAAATGGCAGATATCTGTAGTTATATCTCCTTGAACTTTTCATTCAGGTTCAATTTGACTTTGATAGTCTTAATGTCCCATTTGGAACTCTTCTATACTGTTACTGTTTGACTGTATTTTACCAGCAAACATTCCAGTGAACCTCACAGGCTTTGACACGTGCTAAGGTACTCAACTAGTGTTTGCAAAGCTTTTTGAGATCTTTAGATAAGAAATCCTTTGGCTTAGTGATAGCAACTGTTACATTTCAGTTATTTGAAAAAGTAGCAAAGATGGCAGCATTCACTTGAATTCCAAGGGATGCTAAGACAGGCCTTATTTTTACCTAGAAAAATTGCTTGTGCACTTACTTATGTCAGCTTAATGAAGTTAAATCAACACAGAGTTTGCTGATTGCCAGCTCCAATGCAAGTTTGGAGGCCAATTCAAATCTGAGTCCAGTGGTGCCTGCCACTGTACTGTTCATAGGAGAGCATCAGGGATGTGAAAAGAAATAGATTCTGACTGTGCCAAAGTTGTGAGGCTTGCACTGGCTTATTCCTCTGAACGTTGAAAGAAAATTAATCCTCCTCCAGTCCATTGGGAACCAAAAAGGCACTCTGTGCTGGTCTTGTGACCTTCAGACTAATGCTGACTACCCTTTAGCCCTTTGCAAAGAGAAGCAGCTGGTGACAGATGCATTCTGTCCTCCCACCAAAGCCCCCAGAATTTTTTGTACTTAGGGCACATGCTAGTTTTGAAGTAGGAAGAGGATTGCCCTCTAAGTGAAGGTGATAAATAGTTTAAAATATGCGTGTTTACTCCCTTTCTCCATTATTTACCTATAGCTTTTGAACTGAGCATAAAGATAGAAATAAACTGAGGAGAGATAATTTATTTTAACATTAAATATGATTTATTTTTGAAATAATGAAGCACATTGATGAGAGAATCTGAGAAAGAAAAGATAGCTCTTGGACTCTGTACAGTATACTACTCTTTTTTAAATACTTTGGCAGTGGTTTTGTTTGTATAGTAACACAGATGATCATACTGTTGTTGCATATCTCCATCCTATCCATAACCTTCTAGCTGATCCCAAGTATTGTAATTGTGAAGTCCTGCAGACTGAGAAGTATCATAAAGAAAGGTCAATGCAAAGTTTTCTTAATAGGGAAAACAGCTAGAGATTTAAAACATAACATTTTAAAATGTAAGAAAGAAAAGAGGTCAGCTTTATAAAATGTGGCTCGTAAAATGTGTTTTAGGTGCAAAAGTCTGGGAAGTTGTCCCAGTGGCCTCAAAGTGCTTTTCAAATGTTAGTTACCTTCTTCATTCTTAGTTCTTCCATCTCTGTTCCTTTTATTTCACTGTACATAGCGGCTTTGATAGTAAATCAGTGTGAATTATTCATCATCTGTAATGCAAGGCTGTAATTCAGCCTGCTGACAGCATAATCATGAGATTGAGTTGGAGGGTACAGTATGCATCTGTTAGATTGCGTGCATTATTCCTCTTAATGTACACTAAGGGATTATCCCAAAGTAAACGTTTGAGTTAGGATACCTCATTCTGCAGAAAGGAAAGATGTTTTACCTCCTTGTCCTTGTAATTGATTCTCTGTCTTTGTCTGAGGCTGAGTAATTTGTGACAAGTATTTTTCTGTTTGAATAATCTCAAATTTGTTTTGTAAGGTTTCTCTTCTACAATTTAAAGCCTGCATAACATTATCTTTACTGCTGTATACTAAAAAAGGAGTTCAGCTTCTTGCTTGACTTGTGTATTTAGGAGTTTGTAGCTTATACTCCCCTCCTATGGAGATGCTACTTAACTTTTTCTGTTTATCATTTCACTAACAGGCAAACAGCAAGATGTCTGCAGCACAGAAGGCTCTCGCCAAAGTTGATAAGAGTGGAATGAAATCCATTTCTACTTTCTTCAGCTCCAAACCTAAAGCATCAAAATAAAGACTTGTTCTTGAAAGAGTTTTTATACAGCGGTTATTTTTATGTTAAGCTAAGCTGAGGATGTCTCCTAGGCTTTTTTGTTGGTGTAGTATATGCAGGGCATGTCTATATACATGGTGGAGTGTGTTGAAGAGATCTATGAGCTAGCATTGACAGAGCTGTTGCGCCTCAGCGGAGGAAGGCAGTACCATGCAGATGTTCCAGTCTGGGTCAAGAAGAGAGCCTAGCTGCATTAGCATGGCTGTGAGCCAAGAAGCAAGATTTAGCATGGTGCCATACTGAACTGCTGCTTGTTCTAGAATAAGCTCAGTCAAGGCCACTACAGAGTTTTCTCCATTGCACTCCATTCTGGCCTGGAGACATGCCCTCCTTTGAGTTTTTAAGAGAGTTTTTTCATTCATAAGGACCATTATTTTTTGAGACTTTCTGGAGATTTTTATGCAGTATAACACCAGAGTAGGGCAGCATCGTTAGATTTTTGTGTTGACTCAAGTCTAAGTGCTGATGTAAGCATTACCAATCATGGCAATTTATGGCAGCAAAGATAGTGTCCATATTGGGATTTGGGTTGGTTTGAATATGCTAGAAACAAATTGCAATAAATGTCAGTGTGCATGTAATGCAGTAAAGCGCTTTGTGAATCAAATCTGTGTGTGTTGTATCTGCTGTGTCTTTCAAGCATTAGGTTAGGCTTCAGGACGTTTCTTAAGGGGTTTTGGTATTTTCCTCTATATAAATTTTAATCCTTAAAGAATTACAGCATCACTTTGGGCTTCCATGATAAATCTCTTAATACATAGCAATATAGGGGTATTTTTATGTTCAGTTCCAAGGTCAGTAGGTCCTTACAAAAATAATTAGGGAAAGATTTATTTAAAGGCAAAACTGGGGTTTTAAAAGAAGCCTATTTGGAGCTGGATTCAGAAGCTTAAGTATGAATGTCTTAGATCTAAGGTTTAGTTTTATGAAGGTTTGCACAAGGTAGGACTGGTACTTAAAAAGCTCTACTCACTCTTGGGTGTGTTCTTTCCCCATTACAGTGTTCCTATGTATTCAGAGGCATAGCTGTCTGCTGTGTTGCAACTTCCCTGATGCACAGAACTGAAAAAAAGATGGTGTCACTGGGATCATTTGTATAGGTCTAGCCAGCTCTGCACAACACTCATTGTTTCATCCACCATTAGTTGCACTAAGTCATTTCATTACTGTGGATCAACTACAATGTGTGTTTTAGAAAGACACTCTTTAAGATATGTCATTCTTTGCTACTTCAGCTCAGTAGAGAATCTGCCTGTACCCCGTGATAATGGGGAGTTTCAGAGAAACCAGGAGTTTCTTCGTTTTTGCCATTTTTCCAGTTCGGACTTGCTTGCTGCCATTTTTCAACCCTTGGATTACAGTGGTATCTGTTAGGTTAAATTGCTCTGTGGCATTCTCTTCCAACCAGAAAGCAATGAGAAGCCTTTGTGTGTGTTGTGTGCAGTTTTGCAATTGTTGTTGGGGTTTGTATGCCTTTGAAACCAGGGGTTTTTTTCAAAGTTTGAGACGTAGTTTGAAAATGGGCAAGTTAGTATGGTTGGAATTCCAGATAGAGGAAAATAATTTGGAAATCTATGGAATTACTGTCTCTGATTACAGAGAGATTTATTTAACAAATGTAGATGGTGTCCCAATAGCGTACAGTGTTCCCAGTTTTAAAAATGTTTGTCTGAAGTGGATTTTCTAAACCCAAAATGAAGTTCCTTAGAAAAAAATCCTTTTCAGGCTTTCTGAGAAATCGCTACTGTAAGTCTTCTTATCTCTGAAAATCAACCCATAGTATTAGTGCTTGAATGTAGGCTGAGAAGCATGTGATTCAGATGCAGAGACTTTATTGATTTTTCATTTAGAATCATTCTCCCCAGTCATTTGGTGCTTTAATAACATTCCAGGCATGAATGTCAACTTTTTGAAACAATATGGGGTGGGAAGCAGTAGGGAACACAAAAAAAACCCCAGGAATTGCTACATGGAGCCATAGAGAAATTCCTGTTATACCACACTGCTTTGTTGCTCAGCTGTCTTTAGCAGAATTTCACCAGCCTTATCAGGAAAGTTTCCTTTTCTGACATTAACTATCAAACAAGTTTAAAATTTAATAGTAGGTGTCATTGTCTGTCACAATTTCTATGTGCACCACTTTTAGGTTTGTTATCTTGCCTTTTTCTCACCTTATTTGCCTAGGCTGGAAGTGAAGACCAGCCCTGTAGCAGCACATATTGGTTTATCTGATGGGTCTTTGCTATGACTGGAAAGAACTAGTGTTTGGTGAGCCCAGAATGAGCAATTGCAGTCATGAACTGGAAGGGTTTGATTTTGAAAAACATTCAGCCTAGCCCACCAGTTTATCTGACACCCAAAGAAACCCCCCAACTTCAGATCAGTAGGAGAAGGGGTGCACCAGCGATGACAAATTTCAAAAACCACCACTCGCAAGTGCAGGACTATGTTAGGGGGGGAAAAAAAGAACAGGCACATACTGTCATGTTAATGGAGTTTTGTGCAGTAAGCAACATCCTGGGGAGTATTTTGGTAAATGAGAGAAAAGGTAGTGTATATCTATTAATAGAAAGCCAATTCCAAGCACTAGAAGATGTTGAGAAAGCAGACAAGCATGGGATGGATGTTTGAGTGGAAAACCAAGAATGGGAGCGAGTTACATCAGAAACGGGAGCTGTGAGGTAGGACAGGTAGATGGTAGAAGCTCTTCTGGATATTTAAATCTGCTAGTTTTAGGGGTTTGGTTTCTAATAGTTCAAAAGTTTTGTGAAATAAATTTTGGAAATGTGTCTTTTCATTGACTGAACAGTTCAAGAACCTTTCTTCTAAGAAAAAGTCCCAGTTTCTCTGGTCAGAATTCAAGACAGAAGGAGGACAGTTCTGATAGAATTGGGAGGCCTTTGTGCTGAATTCAGATCTGGGGTACCGATTTGTATTTTTTCTTTCTCCATACATGACTTACACATCTGCCTCTGCACTCAAGGACTAAGTCTAGAGTTCTTCCTCTGCATAGATGCATTGTGCTTTAGTGTGTCACATCTCAACTTCAGCTGTCAGCTATGCCGTAACTTAGAACAATAGTAATTTTATTAGTGACTGTGCTTTTGGTTAAGCAGGAATTTGTGCATGACAAAAAAAATAAGCCATTTCCAAAAGCTATTCTAGCTTTCATGTGAAAAAAAAACTTCTTTTCCCTTTAGGAAAGAATGAAATACATTTAGTAACTTTGAAACTTCCTCAACTTGTAGCTGTGAGAAGTTATGAAGAGCATATAGTGCCAAATACATAAAGCAATATTTCCTACCACAACAAGGATTTAAATATAGTTACCCTGCCTGGCCAGCAGTAGCAGTAGGTCATTATGAAGTGCTGCTTTGCTGTTTCTTCCTTGGTTAGCTTAGTCTGAAACAATATGCCAGCACCATTACAGAAATGTGTTCTGTCTCTTACTTCTTTTTCTGGATTAACATGCCATCTCTCCATGTTCACGTAAATATCTGATGAGTTGTGATGTTTTTACAGTTGTTGTTTTGGGAATAAGCAACTCTTACATTTCCACTTTTTTAAATTTCACATTGCAGGTGGATTGACATCAGTGGGCATGGAAAAATTAATATGGAAATACCAGCACTGACTTAGGGACACATAAGGGTTAAACTTGCACATCATTTTCAATCTTAAGTAATAAACTTAGTTCTATTTGTAGAAGTGACAACTAGTGATTTGAATATTTTCAGTGGAAAAGGCAGCATAGTTGGCAGGATTTGCCTTCAGATCTGAAATTTAGAAGAGTTCAGTGATGCTTGTTTTCAGGTGTTCAGTTGCATCTGACTTGATGTTTTTTAGACGGAAACTAAATGTATGGATGCTTATTTGAATAGATTAATGTTTATGACTAGGGTTTTCTCTTTCCTTTTTAGATGCCCGCCCAAAGACATGCAAAGAAGAAATGAAAGGAGCATAAGGAGACTCACTAATATTTTAACTTGCCATAATCTCAAAGCAGCTTTTAAAGGCTTTTTTTACACACTTTCTGAAAATAAATGCTTGAAATTAGACATGCCCTTTTCCAAGCAAAAGTAAATCTCAGCAGATTAACATTGTTAAATATGCGGTGTGTTAAACATACACTGCTTCAAATTTTATAGCTTATACACTATTGGTCTATCGGGCCCTTCCAGGAAAGCACTTATGAGCATGCCTAATGTTAAGCACATGAGCAGTGATCTTAAAGTCAGCAATGTTGTTCGTGTGGGTAAGTGCTTTGCTGGATCAGCGCCTAAAGTCCTGTTAGGTGCTGAGCATCCTGATCTATATCCAGCAAAGCACTTACGTCCATGCTTATCTTGAAGTGGAAGAGCCAGTCTAGCTAACATTTGTGCATTAGCGTTCACCATAAAATCTCTCTTGGCACAATGACTCACGTGCTTAAAATTAAGCACCTGCCTAAGTATTTTGCAAGGTCAGACCAACAACATCCTTGAGCAAGTCTTAAATAAGTACTTGATTTTGTATGAATTTTCTTTTTTTTTGTACTCATTTTGTAGCAGAGTGTATGATTTTAGTGGCCATAATTTTTTTAGAAGCTGCGAAGCAAAATATGTTGTGTGCAATTTTCTCTTTTCTTTTTTTTGAAATCTAGCCAAATTCAGCAAGATGCCTTTTTGGACCAGAAGTACAATGTTCAGACATAGAATCATCCAAAATGAAAAAAAGTTAACTCTATTTTTTTAGGACATAGACATTTTTAAATCATTTCACTGAGTTTGATTTACATGGTTTTGTCCAACCCTGACCTATTATGCAGAAGACATCACCTAGCTCTGGTTGTGCGGACAGTCTGACTCCTGAAGTGCGAAAGCTTGAGGTAGGATGTGTGTTCAGAAGGGCAGATGGAGAAGCTGCATTTTTTATTTTACTTCTTTTATTCTAAGGGATTGAAACCTTAAAAACATGTATAAAATAATATGTACATTTTGTATTGAGACTTAAACCAAAACTTTTGTAATCCTCCAGGTAAAAAAAAAGACCTAATTATGTATTTTCTTTTTTACTTATGTAAGAAGCACTTTCTGTGGAGTGAACTTCAACCAAAATGTCAACCTGAGTCTACATAAACCATGCAGAAAATGGATGCTAATGAGATCCATAAGTGATCTGTGTCAGATACAGTCTGATGTTTTTAACTTAAATACCTGTTTATCAAACTGCCATTAATATCTAACTCTTTGCCACAAAACTTTTTAAAAGTAATAATTGACAGGAATTTGAACATAATGAATGTGTACCTCTGTAAATTTTAACTATGACCCCAGTTCACAGACACTGACAGCAAACGCCTAAAATATTCTGTAAAGCTTGAATATATTTGAAGGATTCTAGGTAAGAAGTAAAAGAAGATTTTGCTTCCACTCTAGCAAATTCTGCCTAACTTAAGTCAAATGAGAGGTGCAAGAAGAATTTATTAGGACATTGCTGAAAAATAAATTCCAAGACAAAGAGGCAATAGCTTATTCAGCTTTCTTTTCAACTGTTTCTGATCAACTCTGTTTCAGAATAGGAAAAACCTGAGCTGTTAACCGTTTAGAAATCACATATGAAAGGAAATGTAATCTGAATGCTTATTTCTGAAATTTGCACTGAATTCTTTTTGTTACTTTTACACTTGTCTGGTTAAGCAATGTGCACTGTCCCTTTTCAAGGAGAAAATATTTATTTTAACAGTCTTCTAGGCAATAGTGCAATAATATTATATGGGTCCAAGATGAAATTTCTATTTTTCTAGCTTACATTTTAAAAAAAGCTTGATGTATGAATAAGATTATATATTTCAAAGTGTTGTTCCATTTTTTGTAAGATTTTATTTTTAATTCATGTACAAGAAAGAAATAAATACCTTTGGAATAATTTGTTGATTATTACTTCATTAATTTCACAGAGAAATACAAAGAAAAATGCAGTGCAGTTGGACTACTAATACTGTTAAGCCTCCACAAGGTAGTAATTCTTAGACTTAGTTGAGGGAAATAATGAATGATAGAGATAGATATGACTCTAAAAGTTCATTAAGACAGACTGTATTGGGTTTCTGTGGCAAGGTTTTGGTAGCCGGGGGGGGTTACAGGGGTGGCTTCTGTGAGAAGCTGCTGGAAGCTT
>JANZLQ010000008.1:31778081-31790436 GCA_026212715.1 Elanus axillaris
TCTCATACTGAACTCAAAACATAGCACTGTACCAGCTACTAGGAAGACACTTAACTCTATCCCAGCTGAAACCAGGAGAGTAAGGTTAAAACAAAGAGGAGCGATCACACAAACGCACAGGCCGCATGCAGCTCTCCATATGCCATGCCAGGGTGGTACAAGGGAGTATGGTCAATGGCCTTGGCACAGGACTAGGAGCTAATTTTGCCTGAGTTTTAACCCTAGCTAAACCATTGAATCCTCACTGTGATCTCTGACTAGCTACAGAATGTAGATATAGAAAAGTCTTATTATTCCACATAATTCAGTTCTCTATAATATAGAATGAGCCTGTAATCTTTACTCACTAATATTTCATGAGATGGAGCTTCTGACACTCCACCTGTAGTACAGTTGTACAGTCTGGTATTCTCACAGTCAGGAAAGTCTTCGGTAATGTTGTGTCAAGATGGAAGTATTAAAAAATCTCCCCCTATTATTTCCCCTTTCTGCCCATATCATGAAGAGCAGTACTGGAAAATAGGTCTTGTAAATCATAACACATCTAAACAAAAAAGATTGAGGTAAACAATTCCTCCTATAAACAGAGCTGTTCAGAAATAAGCTGTGTTAGTGATGTCTCTTGGCCTGCCCTGCAGGCAGCCATCCCAAGGCCAGGCTGTACTTGTCCCCTTCTCCTCGCTGATCCACCATTAACCTCCTGCCAGGTCAACAGGGCTTCACCAGGAGCTGTGACCCAGTAGCAGGAATAACAGCAAATACCTTGTATAAGATGAAATGCTCTTACCTGTCCACAGGAACGTTAGAAGAGCTAGGAAAAAAGTTTAAAATAACAAACCACAAAAACTAATGTCTTGCCTAAAGTAGGCTTTTCTTGTTAGTGTAAGCATGTTCCAGTTAAGCCAGGTACTTACAGCTGTTCAGCTGCACGGGGCAGGTTGCCCCTTCCAAGTGCTCCCTCTTAGAAGTGCATTTCCCCTTTCCTTTGAGTCTCTACTTTGTACCTGCATTTTGGTTATAGAGTTCCTCCGTGAGAGCCCCCAAGGTTTCTAGGAGGAGTGGTTCATCTCACCTCATCCATTTATCCTGGTGTTGCCCTCTGCTCCACACCCTTGTAGGTGATGCCTTGGGTAAGCATCCTCCTGAGTACTGGTAATTTGGTTGCACCTAGGCATTGTGTTGCGTATCTACAATGCAAAACTAACACAATCTGATTTAAACAGGAGGGTTTGTAAATATTAAAGGACCCCAAAACAGCTATTCTTGTGTCTGCTTTATTCTCCAAATGCTTAAGATTTTACCTGTATTAATAAATTAAACATGCCCGGGGACATTCCCAGACACTGAAATCCCTGACATGGAGAGGCCTGTGCATGTGCTTGCAGACCAGGCAGGGTACAGTAGATGCCTCCGATTAGATGACTGAATCAGACCCAGTATCTCTCACTAATGGTGACCTGAGGCACCAAATTAAATTACTCTTTCTTTGGAACGTGTGAAAAGTTATGTCAACAAATAAGAATAACAAATTATTACTATCATCTAAATACATGAGACTTTTACTAGTGTGCAAAATATCTTCTCTATACCCCAAAGCGAAATGAACACACCAGAGTTATTTCTGCAGGATTTGGTTCAGCTCCAGACTGTAGACACCTAAACTGATGTCTAACTGCAGGTATTTTTGTGTGAGCTACAGTCTGTGTTCTTACACAGACTATGTTCTTACAGTCTGTGTTCTTACAGTCTGTGTCCATGGGTATGTACTCAGTACAGCCCAAGGACCTAGAAAGCAATTGAGCTAACCAGCCACAGGAATTTTCTTCAGGGAAGGCTGAATTGCTCTCCAGACTCCATTGGCTGTATTAACTAGACAACTTAATCCTACCTGTGATGTCTGTGGGCTTTGTCATATACTTACAGACAGATGGTTTGGTCTGTGCAAGGTAAAGGCAAGGCTTTCCTTGTGCCCACAGAACTCTCCCAGTGCAAGTGTCAGGTCCGTCCCCAAAAGCCTTCTGTTTTCAAATGAGGTTTTGTCCGAGTTGTTACCGAGTGTTCCCAGTAATCCCAAAAACCTCCTTACTTTTTCACCTACAAGAAGACTGCACTTGCTTGGATGCTTGGTTTCTTCAATTGCTTGATCTGCCAGTTATCAACTAAGTCTACAAAAGCACAAGAATATAGCATAAAAACAAGACATGGTCAGGCAATCCATGACTTTGAGAGGTAGGAGAAGTGTTCTGGAGGTGTTTCTGTTGATTTGCCGGGCATAGTGGTTGAGTCCATGTAGTGTATCTGATATCAGAGCTGCTGAACAGAAAAAAATAGTACCTTTGGTTAATGCAAACAAAATATAATGAGGAGTGTTTTCTTGGACAAAACCATCAAAAGAATGTGGTGATTTGGTTGTGTACTTTCAGCATGTCATATTGTTATTGCTGGGGTATCCAGAAATGTCTTCAGTTAAGAAACAGCTGGTAATTTCTTCATGGACACAAGCCTTTTATCTTGCTGAGTAATTTTTTAAACAA
Source organism: Elanus axillaris (assembly GCA_026212715.1). Lineage (NCBI taxonomy): Eukaryota > Metazoa > Chordata > Aves > Accipitriformes > Accipitridae > Elanus > Elanus axillaris. Next base: position 31,780,616 of record JANZLQ010000008.1, read on the forward strand.
ATTAATTCACGTATTGCACAAATAAAGTAATGCTGCGTGTAGAGGTCTAAAGTGATTTCTGGTTAATGTTTTGTTGACCATTTGACTATTTTATTTGGCTCTTGTACTCAGTTTCTTATCAGTTAATGACACTGCCACACTACTGTGGTTAATTTCCCCATTAATTAATTTAATTCTTTATGGCATTAAGGAAAACAGCTTTTTTATATGATATCACACAGAAATAGGTTATGAATTAACATATCTCATTACAGATACATTTGTGTATATATATATATATATTCATCTACAACACCTAAGTGAACTCCTATGGTTTGGCTTTCCTATAAATCACCTCTAGCGAGGCAATCACAAATAAGAAAAAAAGCATTTTTGCAGATGTGAAGATGTGAAAATCCAGGCAATAAAAACCAGAAGGTGGTTATGACAGATCTGGGTCACTAAGATAACGTGATGTGCACTAGCAAGATGTCAGAAGCAGCAATGTATGGAATTCTTTTAGAGGCAGGGGATACAAAGGACCTCCTTGGTTGTCAGGTCTCATCCCTTTCTGTTGTGTGATATAATCTCTGTGGTAAAGTGATCAAGCTCCATCTTTATCCATTACTCACCTCAGAAGATTCTTCTACTTATGTTGTAATTAGAAATCTTTTATTAGTTTGTGATTCAGTTTTTTCAATGGATAGTTCATCTTTTTCTTCTTGTGCCTGCATCTTTTCCAGTTTGAGTTTTTTCTTTTTCATATAGGCATGATTTGAGCCATGCGAAGCATTCTGGATGAGGCCTTAGCAGTGTTGTCCACAGTACATTAATACTTTTTTTAACTCACTTGAGACTGCCTAGAATCATGTTTGTCACAGCCTTGTCACTTTAATAGCACACAGTGACCAAGATACCTAGTTCTTTCTCCTCTGTTGTTTCCAGCTGACAAGTCCCATAGCTGAGATTGTTGTTTATTCTCAAGGGTATGATCCTGCACTTTTTCCCATTAGTTTCTGTCCCCTTTAGGGACAGAAATCTAGCATTTTGCATTATGTGAGAAATTCCAGTAAGAAGTTTTTAAATTAAATTAATTATGTTTTTAAAATGCAAACTTCTGAAAGACTTACCAAGGTAAGTGGGATGATGGAAAACCTTATGATTGCTCGGACAGTAGGGCCTCAGTTCAGCTAGCCACACATCAGTGTCTAATCCCATAGGAAGACCACCTGGCCCCCAGCTGCTTCTTGGGAAGGTCATTGGCTCCCTATTTGTCACAGCTGCTGTCCCTGTGCAAATGCTTAAGTATCTGGCAGGTAGACAACTGAATCCTGCCCTAGGAGTGAGACTCAGGTCCCGATTTAGATCATAACCATTAGGTTATGTCTTCAGTCAAGTCGCTTACAGGTAAATTTGATGTTTAAAGCTGTGCCTGAAGTCATTGGGAGCTAGTTAGTAGAGCAAGTGGGTTCTAGAGTGCACTGCTTAGTGAAAGAGAAAATGTGAGAGAGTTGAAAGTAGTAAATTCCCACTGAGATGACAGAGTATGAGTATGCTTGCTGAAGGCTTTTTGGTGTTTCAGAGGAAAAATTAAAGACATTTACACCACAGTAAGGAACAAATGAGAAATAATAATGATGGTAACATATATCTCCCGTTTCTTCATTTTTGTCCTTCAGCTGTCCACTAAGGCAGTAATGTTGAAAGACAGAATATGAATGCATCTGAACAAGTCAATAGGAAGTGAGAATTTCAAGCTAGTGTAATTCAGCCTGCAAGGCAGGGCTCCTCTACCATTTATTCTTGTTGTCTTCAAGGCTTCTTATGTAAATATTTGGGATTTTGGCAGGCTGCTTTCTCTTTGTTATTGAAGTGAAACATTTGCTGCAAGCATACTGAATGAAGTCTGCTTCATAATTATTTGCAGTAACAACTCAGCAATGGAGACTTAAAGTTGTAAGACTGCCAACTCTGTATTAATGTCATCTTCTTTTCTCCCTCTCCCGGCTGCAGCAAACACGCAGTTGGTGTAGGAAGTCTGCAAAGCAGAACAAGCAACCATATCCATCTGTGTCAACAGATTCCCACTTCGCCACTCTGCCAGCCTTTCTTCCTCAGAGCTACCGATCTGTCCCTGAACAACCAAAAGAAATGGGTCAAAACAAGGTACATCACACAAATGGCCTCGGTCATTATCTTGGTTTCTCCCAGCAGGACTTGAGACGCAGTGATCGAGGAGACTTTACACGCAGATCTAGCAGTGCCTCCAGCATTTCGTTGTCATTTCAGCGAAGCAAGTCTCTGTTCTGCTTGCCCACAGTGAACTGCTCCTCAGCCTCAGAGATTTTTCATTTCAGTGAACCATTTCAGTTTTTAAATACTGGGTCACCGGCAACCAGGTTAAAAACATGGAGATGCAGTCCCAGGCTTAACATTGACGACTTGGAGGGTGCGCAGGAGACTGATGTAGACACAGGGATGAAGCTTTCCTTCTCAGACCTCTCTGTGGTCTCTGGATACTCTGCCCTTAATGGATTTTGCAGTGACTTGGAAGCTGCTCTTCGCCCACAAAAACAGACTGTCAGTAAGGCTAAAGAGGCAGCCACTGGTGGAAGGCCTCTATCAGCCATGTGCAATACCTTTGAGTCAGTTGATGGTTCACTGCCTTCTCTTTCTGAAAGGTCTTCCAGCTCATTTGTGTCAGCATCTCTCTCCAAGCAGCCAAGACAGTCCTCGAGAGGAGCTCCTTGTTCTCTGGATGGTCGTGGTAGTGTTTGCCAAGCTTCACCAACGAACGAAGAAGAGTTTTACATCTGAGGGTTCTCTCTCTTACACCTTCCATGGCAAATGTGTTCTTCTTGTGAGTGACAGCAGCGGGCCCACCTTGAGCTTGCAGAAGGTTCCTCGCTGAGGAGAGGTGATGCAGCAGAGCACACTAAGTATTTGAAGAAAGCACTCAGATTGCTCAGAGATGGGTGTCCCCAAACTATGTACAGTAAAGCAGTCTGAGCCTGCGCCCTGTACCTTTGTATTGGAGGAGATGATCAGCACAGAGGCTTGTTCATGGCAATGCAAGTTGGATGGTCTCTATGACTGACCCTTGGTCTGGTGGTGAAGGAAATACCAGAAGAGGCAAATAATAATCCAGTTTTCTGTGGCAGAAAATGAAGAGTAATTTGGGACACCAAACTCCTTTTATGTTCCTGAGAAATTCCCTTAAATCAGGAAAGATGGGAGGAGAAAGGGGTCTTCTTTCCCTTTCACAAATTCCAAAGGCAGCTCTAAGCACAGCAGGTCCCAGTGGCATGTCTCCAGGAGAGTCAGGCAAGATGTTTCCTGTGAGGACACACACAGATCCTTCTAACCTCAGAGAGCTGGCAGTGCTGAGGCAGGAAAAAGCTTCACTCATCCCCGGGGAAGAGGAAGTTCTGCTATGTCTCTTACTTTGACAGTCCCGGATGCAGAAAGTGCCAAAAGGGAAACCTTACTGAACATTTTCAACCCATCCCCTCAAAAAGCCCATCCTTTCTAGTTGGACAGGAGTGTTCTGGGCTGTTGTCTGAACTGCTTGCGTAGACAGTGGTAACCCAAGTGAACAATGTTTGCTACTTCTAACTCAGGCAATGCAAGGCTTACCTTTTGGAATACAAAACAAGGAAGACAACCCAGCATTTTTATATATTGCTACACCACTAGTCCCAAATATATGGCAGCTCCCTATTTTTTAAGGGGTTATTATTTTTCTGTTAAAAATAATTAATGCAGAAACTTATTCTCTATGTTTCCAGTGCAAGCATACTTCTTTCTGAGTAAAACACAATTTTTCTCAAATACCTCTCTCCAAAGGGAGAACAAGTCAAATTTTACTGGCTTTTCAAGTGATGTTTTTAAAATATACATTCTTGATAACCTGTTTTGCTCCAATTAATTTGGTATTTTTTAAAAAAAGTAAGCAAAAAGCTGTAAATATGACAGCAGAATACCATCACCAGGATTTAAGTTGTATATACAGATTGCATCATGCATGTTCTGAAAATTTAACATTTTTGGCAGAGAAGTGGTCCTGATTGCAGCTCTGGTCTAGCCACTGAGACAATGACCATGTTAAAAGGTGTATGTATAATGCTGTATGTAAGCTATATGCAGGTACAGATGCTGGAGACCTACCATGATGTCATTGTGGTGGATGGAATAAAAATGCATTTGTGGAGAAAAATGTTTGCTATATTACCGGGTAGTTTTACTCAGAAGAATTGCTGCTTTGAAAAAAAGAATCCACCAAAAAACTCAACCAACCAAACAAAAAAAACCCCACCAAAAAAAGCACACATATACTCTGGATAATAGTTACAAAAAGCGGAACAGCTCTCCTGGCCCATTTAAGTAAACACACAGTTTATACAAACAATTCTGGAAGAAAGCTTGGGGGAAGTTGAGTACAGGTTTATAGGCGAGGTATGGGGATCCCATTAAACCTGCACCCCCAATCCAGAAGAGGCCAGAGGGATAGTCAGGAGTCAGGATGCTATCCTCAAGGCTTCTTCCTTTTGCTGTCATTTTCTGCACACAGGGAAAGAGGAATCAGGCTAAAGTCCCAATCTCCTCTTTGTCAGATGCTATCATAGCATGTACCAGAGGCAGACCGTATCTTTTGTGCTAAACACAATGTTTAAATAGGAAAATTTATTCAAGCTCTAAGAGCACAGGAGGGTATCAGCCTCCTCCTGCCCTCCAAACTGTTCAGGCTTACTGCAGTTTTGGGTAAACTGTTCTCTTAAGAAATGTCTGGGACCAGAAATAGCACCAATGGAGAATTTGTCATGGCATGCATGTGATTACCTGCTCTACACTCCTTCAGAGTCCATGCAGTCTTTCCTCTGACTTTCATGGACTCTGGATCAAAGCCCCTCTGAACACAGCAGACCCAATTTATCCAGAGTTGTGCTCCATGTTACTGCTTCTACCCAGTCAAAATCCTTGTGAACACTGTGAGTCAGACCAGCAGGCTTTTTCCCATCAGCTTGCAATTCACCATACAAGCAGCAATGCCTAGGACAGTCAGGCTCCACAGGTTTAAACTTATGATTCATTATTTTCTGTCATATTCATGGTAGTACAAAAATAAATGATGGATTAGCATTGTATGTTTATGGGACAGCCATTTTATCAACACTAGACATTTGCAGATAGGACAACCTACAGGATAAATATGATTCAAATCTGTGAAAAACTAGTATTCATTATTTGAAACAGGAGAACAAAAGCCTTTTCACAATATTTTAATAATATAGATAACATTTGATCTGAACATGAGATCAAAAACTGGTTTTAGCTGATGTGTCTGTCTGATCCTGGAATCACGCCAACATCCAGGCTCCTGACAAAAGCTGATTGGGGCTTTTAATGAAGAAGAGGCTTTGAAACTTCTTTCTGCCTGGGGTGCGCCTCTGCAAGAAGGAGTTCAGCAGGTCTGGGGGCTGTCTCCCAATGCGGCGGGAAGCACTGGTCCTGGAGGTCTGCAGACAAGCACAGGATAGCTCCAGTGTCAATCGTGAGGCTCACGCACAGCATTAACCAGCAGCTCTGCAAACATCTCAGCTCCCAGTTTTACCACATTAATCCTGATGGGAAGAAAGCCAAATGAGCTTCCACGGGCTCTGAATTTATGCTGTCTTCTCTGGTTCTGTCTCCAAGTCTTTTGGTTCTGTTTACTGATACGTAACTAGAAACTAAAGGTTTAATTGTTTACATTCATGGTGCTTGTAACCAAATTTTGGAATAACTGATTGTCCTACTGTCAGGAAAGACAGGTGATAGTGTACAGAAAACTTTTTGTCTATAATAAAGACAGATTTTTTTAAGAGTGTTTCACTGAAGGTAGGCTTCATTAATTCTCTTCCCATTATTTAAGAAGGGGCTGATCTCTTCAGAGTGTTGAATATGCACAAGTTTCATGGCATTTACTTATCATTTTGGTTCAATTATGAACAATGTCATTTGAGAACTGCAGGTTTTCCCTGAACTTTCTCTCCTTCTCACCCCAGAATGCATTGCTTCTGTGAAATAAAATAGATATGAAAAATCAGTTGTGCTTAACCATTTATGAAGTATTGCAGGCTCACAGACTATCTTAACTAGGCTTCAAAATGACTGCAGTGACACAAGCTCTCCAGCTCTTGGCAGTGCGTGTCAGTGGGACAATTACAAAATAAACATAGCAAAAATATTTTTGTGTTGGACTCAGCTTTGCCTCTGCAGACTGGATCCTTTGATTCTTACTGTGGTGTTGTAAATCATTTGCTCCAGTAAAGCTGAATGATAAAATAAGAGCTGTGACACATACTGGTAATCTTGCATGCTTAAACCCCGTCTTGTTTTGTTTCATGTACATTGGTCTTCATAATAGTCCTTTTCTCTTATTTCCATCAGTGTGTGGTGTTATCTATTTATTACACATTTCTTCATTGCCCTCATGGGACGTGTCTGCATGTCAACATTAGGGTATGCAAAGCTATGTAGGTTTGGCTTTGTTTAGTTTTTATGGGTTTATGGCTTAACATTGTGGGGTTTATATATATTTATATGGCAGTTATAGAGTCGTAGAAACATCAGGAGTTGGAAGAGGCCCCTGGAGGTCGTCTAGTCCAAAGCGTCTCCTGAAAGCAGGCACAAAGCTGCTCAAAACTCAAAGCTTTTTGAAGTTAAAACAGGTTGTTCAGGACCTTGTCCACTCAGGTTTGAAAATATCCAAAGGTAGCAATTTCACAGTGTCTCTGGGCAATGTGTGCCAGTGCTTAACCACTGTCATGGCGAGAAATTACTTCCTAATCTGCAGTCAGAATTTCCTGTGTTCTTACTTGTGATCTTTCCCTCTTGTTGTTTTGCTGTCTGCTTCTGAGAAACTCTCGCTCTGTCTCCTCTATAATCCCCCTTTAAATGTGAGAATACTGCAGTTGCTCCTGCAGCCTCTTCTTGCAAATCATATGCTCTAGCTCCCTGACCATTTGAACTGTCTCCAGTTTGTCAATATCTCTCTCATACTGAGGAGCCCAAAACTGTACACAGCCTGCTGGATGTGGTTTGAGGAGTGCTCAGTAGGCAGGAAGAATAATTTCCATCAACCTGATGCTTATACTACCCAGTATGCTGCTGGCCTTCTCACTGCAAGGGTGCACTGCTTAATCATGTTCAACTTGCTATTCACTGGGACCTCCAAGATCCTTTTCTGCAGAGCTGTTCCCTTGCCAGTAAGTGCTTAGTTTGTGCTGTCGTACCAGGTTAGTCCATGCCAGGTGCAGGACTTGCATTTCTCTTTATTGAATTTCACGAGGTTCTTATTGGCACCTTCCTCCAGCTACTGAAGGTCTCTGTGAATGGTAGCCCTGCCCTTCAGTGTATCAGTCACTTGGGGGTCATCTGCAAAATTGCTGAGGATGCATTTCATCCCCTTATGCAAGACGCAAATGAAAATGTTGAATGGCACTGGACCCAGCGTAGACCTCAGAAGAATGCCACTTGCAGCTGGCTATGTGTTAGACTTTAAACTGTTGTCCAGTGTCATTTGAGCCTGACAGTCCAGTCAGTTATTCACCCATGTTGTAGTCCACCCTTCTAGTCCTTGATTTGGTGTATTGGGTTTTTGTGGCAAGGTTTGGGTAGCGGGGGGTTGTTACAGGGGTGGCTTCTGTGAGAAGCTGCTGGAAGCTTCCCCTGTGTCCAACAGAACCAATGCCAGCCGGTTCTAAGATGGACCCACTGCCAACCAAGGCTGAGCCAATCAGCGGTAGTGGTAACGCCTCTGTGATAACATTTTTAAGAAGGAAAAGAAGTTGGGGGACAGAGAGAAACGGCAGCCAGAGAGTGAGAACATGTAAGAGAAACAACTCTGCAGACACTAAGGTCAGTGAAGAAGGAAGGGGAGGAGGTCCTCCAGGCACCGGAGCAGAGATTCCCCTGCAGCCCGTGGGGAAGACCATGGTGAGGCAGGTTGTCCCCCTGCAGCCCATGGAGGTCCATGGCGGAGCAGATCTCCACCTGCAGCCCATGTAGGACCCCACGCCAGAGCAGGTGGGTGCCCAAAGGAGGCTGTGACCCCGTGGGAAGCCCGCGGTGAAGCAGTCTCCTGGCAGGACCTGCAAATCTGTGGAGAGAGGAGCCCATGCTGGAGCAGTTTTCTGGCAGGACTTGTGACCCTGTGGGGGACCCACGCTGGAGCAGTGTGCTCCTGAAGGACTGCACGCTGTGGAAGGGACCCACGCTGGAGCAGTTTGTGAAGAACTGCAGCCCGTGGGAAGGACCCATGTTGGTGAAGTTTGTGGAGGACTGTCTCCCATGGGAGGGACCCCTCGCTGGAGCAGGGGAAGAGTGTGATGAGTCCTGCCCCTGAGGAGGATGAAGTGGCAGAAATACCATGTGAAATACCATGACCCTAACCCCCATTCCCTGTCCCCCTGTGCCACTTGGGGGGGTAGGTAGAGAAGCCGGGAGTGAAGTTGTGCCCGGGAAGAAGGGAGGGGTGGGGGGAAGGTGTTGCGAGATTTGGTTTTATTTCTCACTACCCTACTCCGTTTTGATTTGTAATAAATTGACTTAACTTTCCCCAAGCTGAGTCTGTTTTGCCCGTGATGGTGATTAGTGAATGATCTCTCCTGTCCTTATCTTGACCCACACGCCCTTTGTTATATTTTTCTCTCCCCTGTCCAGTGAAGGAGAGGGTAGTGACAGAACAGCTTTGGTGGGCACCTGGCATCCAGCCAGGGTCAACCCACCACAGACTCAGTGAAGCAATGAGGCTAATCCTTGAGGACCTCACTGTACAGATATTCCGGTGAAAACCCACTTCTGTGTACATACAGTTGTTGGCTCAAGTACTCTGGGTATTTTGATTTTCATGAACGTGATGGTGAATCTCTGAGCAATGGTAGGAGGAGGAGAGTGGAGGTGAAGAGAATGATGTGATGATATTCATGTCTTTTCTTACATATTTTGTGTTCTTTGCCATCACATATGTAGTATATAGCTGCTCCATCACAGACTTGTACAGAACTGATAGACAATTCTTTTCCATGTTTTTTTGTAGCAGACAGTTAATCAAACACAAGGGAAAAGCTGTTCCTCTGCCAAAACATTATCCTGGTATCACCAGGATGCCGTGATAAGTGCTGACATGAGGCTTGAAGGCTGTTAGGAGTGTTATTGCCATTTCATTTGTAAAATCCAGAGAACAAGGGGCAAAGCAAAGGTGGCGTTTCTTTTATTTAGCAGTCAAGTTGGTTTACTGGTATTAATGACAACGAAGCAAGAAAAGCAGTAAGATTTGTACTGTTTCATAAACCCATCACTCACCCGCGCTTATCTGTAGGAACAGAATTACCAGTGCTAAAGGACAAAGCACTAAGGCAGTTTCTGTTGAAATATGAACTAGCATTTACACTGCTTAGTTCAATAAAGTCAATTCGCAAAGTCATGCAAAGACTAAAGAAAATGGCACATTGCTTTATGTCTTTGAAGAACTGCCATAGCTCAAGTGTCTAAGCTTAGCTCTCTGGTACCCTCTGTGTGCACAGCTATTAGGTCTCTTAGGGTCTGTCACATTGCAAATTGCCCTAATTTTCCCAAAGTTCCCTTTTAAAATGCGTTTGGGACCCTGAGATAGTTGCAAAGCAAGCAATGTTACTATAGGTAAAACAACGCCCCAGTGAAGCTCATCAATTTTAAGAAGGGGAAGCTAATAGAAAAGTGAAAAGCTGTGCTTTAAACTGGCTTCTAATTTGGGCTAATGTTCATTGTTGTGTTCACCCTTTGTCTTTTTATTCTGAGGGCCTGATTCTTTTTCAAAAGAT
>JANZLQ010000008.1:31790536-31844439 GCA_026212715.1 Elanus axillaris
CTAATTTGGGCTAATGTTCATTGTTGTGTTCACCCTTTGTCTTTTTATTCTGAGGGCCTGATTCTTTTTCAAAAGATCTTTTTCAAAAGATGCTGACTTGGTAGAGCCCCACCTCCCCTTGACTTCAGGCCAGCTAAGCAAACTTTCAGAACAGGCACCAGCATTCATGAAGACAGCCAAAATCAAAGCTTTCTGCAACCCTACAGATGAGTGAAGCTGGTCCTGGTTGTGAATGGAACCACCAGCCGCTTCCTCTTGAATTCACTGTGCAGCTGGCATTGCTAGCGGTTCTTCATAAACAGTTCAAACTTGATTTAGTAGGAGTGAAAGTAAAAAAAAATAGCGGATATACTTTCTGATCTTGTAGCCAGTCCTACAGCGGAGGAACTTAGCAGAATGGTTACAGAGGCTGGTGCCAGGGATAACGGAAGCTGCTTTGAAGGAAGTCATTAAAGAGTCATTCCACCTCATTTTAACCACCTGAAAGTTAGGCCCGTATGCACCTCTACACAGCTTCTCAGTTACTAACGGAGAGCATCCTGAGCTGTGGCTTTTTCTCATGCACACGGAGATGAGCCTAGACACTTGTGTGTGTGTGTGTGTTGCCATATCATTTTCCTTTACAGCCCACTAAAGCAATCATTGACATTTTGCCCTATTACTCCACACACACACCAAGCACTGTTCTATGTTTGAGAGGGCAAAATTTGTTTGCAATAATTTTGCAGTCCGCTCTCTGGTGCCTAAAACATTCCCGTCAGCCTACAAGGAAGCACTGAGGAGTTGGACTACACCATCTGCTTTATCTGCAAGCAATGAAGGTAGGTAAGCTGATCTGGGCCTCTCCCCCCCTTTCCAGATGTACTTTGTGACTGATTTTAAGGAGGTTTAGCCCCTTAATTTCCATTTATTGTTTCTCAGCTGTTAACTGCCCCCTGCCCCTTTGGCTGCGATGCTGTGACTGCGCGAGGCACATTCAGCCTTTCAGTGTGAATTAGAACAGCAAGCAACAGCCAGAGGGTCGTAACTGTTTAAGCTGTTAAGGCTCAGCTGAAAGGGTATATCCAAGTGTACTTCAGCTCTCTGTCCCTCAATCTATAAACTGTGAATTATGTCTCCCTACCTCATCACAGTAAGTTGTGACAGTTACTAGCTCACAGGATTACACTTTAAGTAAAAATACATTTAAAACTGAATCCGGTGAACTCAGCCTGAACTTCTTTGAATTTCTGTATGCTTACCACAAGCAGGAATACCTCTTTGGAGACCAGAACTACACAGAGACTCTGATCTGCTCCGATGTCAGGAAAAGCAATGCGAGACTACCACTTCGTTTGTAACACTGTGTGAGGCAGACAACCTGCTGCAGAGTAACTGGGCCCTGACCCAGGCTCCCAAAGCTTGATGGAGGGAAGATTTTCTCTAGATCCAGGTCATGAGCTGTTGGTTTAGGCTGGGCTCCATGGAAGAGAAGCTTTGTGGAAGATGTAATGCTGCCATTTGTTCCCACAGACAAAAGCCCCTACAGTTTTTGTGCTGCTTTGGTATGATTTTGCCTTTAGTAAGCACAAATTGTTACTTCTGGCCTTCTGGAGTCTGGTTATACCATAAGCCTAGCACAAAAACCCCATGTTCATGGGTTTTAACAGGATAGTTGCTCCCAGGATAACTTATTGAATGACAAGTTATTTGGGCAACTTGCAAGATGTGTGAAGACAAGGAGAGATTCCCCATGTGCACTCCTCCCAGGCAGGGCAGGATTTTAAACTTTGCAAGTGCTCTGCAGCCAGCACAGCCATAAGCACGTGCTCTGCTCCAGCTCTAAGCAGATGGAGCGGCAGCAGAACTGGAGTGAGACTGAAATAAGAAGTTTGAATGTAGTGGGGAAATCTAGCAGAGATAGGGACACGATCATCCCACTCTGCTCAGCGTTTGTCAGGCTGCACCTGGAATACTATGTCCAGTTCTGGTCCCCACAATTCAAGAAAGATGTGAACAGACTGGAGAGGGTCCAAAGGAGGGCCACGAATATGATCGAAGGGCTGGAGAACCTGCCATATGAGGAAAGATGGAAAAAGTTAGGTCTTGTCTCCCTGGAGAAGAGAAGGCTCAGGCGGGACCTCATCACAGTTTTCCAGTAGTTAAAGGGCAGATAGAAAGAGAAATGAGGCTCTCTTCATGAGGAGTCACATGGAGAAGACAAGGCACAACAAGTATAAATTGCACTGGGAGAGGTTTTATCTTGATGTAAGAAATAAATTTTTTACAGTAGGAACCACCATTCACTGGAACAGCCTCTCCAGGGATGTGGTAGAGTCCCCATTGCTTGAAGTTTCCAAGATGCAACTAGATAATCTCATCTAGGCTCCCTTTCCCACAAAAGGCTGAACCAGATGATCTTTCGAGGTCCCTTCCAACCTGGGCTGTTCTATAATGCTATGAAATCTGTAATGGATGTGCTGCCACAGAACTGCAGCGAGTGTGCAATGTCCCTTTCTCCCAGCCAGTTGGTTAGAGAGTGAAGCTTTGGCAGAGAGGAGACTTTCAGGGAGGATTGCTGTGGTTTTTATTTCCAAGGCAAATTGGAAACCCAAGTCCCTGTGTGCCTATGTTGGGCTTGAAGAGATTGACATTTTCCTTCCAGTGCTGCTGCTTGGTGACTAGCAGCATGGGCCAAATTACCTCCCACAGGGATCAGAGTATTTTTTTTTTGTAGGAAGTTATGGGGGGAAACAGGCTCAAGATAGGAAGAGCAGAGAGGAAAGAGAGCTTGGACAGCACAGGGGAGCAAAGAGGACTGAGCAAAGAGCATTTTCCATCCTCTCATTTTGTCTGGGAGTTGTACAGTAAATGTTCTTTACTTGTGCCAGTAGTACGTGAAAACCACTAGGTAGCAGGCAACTACTAAAAAGCAGTAACTCATCAGAATGGATACACTACTCCATGGCAAGAAGAAAACATTACTGGACCTTTTTAAGAGAAAACCACCACAGAAATGAGCTTGCCAGTAGCACTTACAAGGATCAGAGCAATTCTGGGTCCAGAGTTTTCCAGGGCCTTTTTCAGCAGTTCTTTATAGAAGACTGTTTATTTTTACAGTGTACAAAAAAGTCCTGCTTGGCTTTGAAGACCACTGAGAGATGAAGTGTCTGTCCCAGAGGACTTGCAGAATAACTACAAACAGCGACATTCTCAGATGTCCTTATGCTTGCATCCACATGCTCTGCTCTATGTGTGCATGAGTATTTTCAATGTTGCCAAACTGTAACCACACAAGTCCTGTTGAGCAGAACAGAAGTTCTGTAGCTAAATTCTGTCCTGGGGTTTAGAAGCATTGAGTTTAAATGCACAGTGGCATTAACTTACTTAAATTTATAGGTTGGCAGAGCCTAAGCCATTATGCTCACAATACCTGGTCTCCATGAGTGAAGGGAAGGGCTTGGGGAGGAACAGATAGCTCTGGTGGGTCAACACCTAGTTGCACACCTGGTGTCAGTTGGGCATTTATGACCATAGGACCCAATCTGAGGATTGAGGCCTGCTAGGGAGAGATGTGATCCACCTGGCAAAGTGGAGGAAAAGCATCTTTTGACCAACCTGGTAAGGAGAGCTGGACTAGGAAGGACAAGGGAGGTGATGATGACAACCCTGTTAAGTGAGGTAGCAGTGTTCAAGGTCAAAAACAGGCTGCAGCACGTTGCATAAGACTTCATAAATTATAAAGCAGGGAAAAGGGATGTTTGCCTCGAGTATAATTACACAAATACAGTCAGTCTGGGAAACCAGCAGGAGGAACTAGAGCTCTGCATGCAGCCACACCACCACTGGTGTAACAGACATAGCAGGACAGTTTGCCCAAGTGGAAAGTTGTGATGGACTGATACAAGCTCAGGGAAGAGGCAGGGAAGATAAAGAGAGGGACTACTGTCTATGTGAAGGAGCAGTTTGGGTGTATGGAGCTCCTCTACAGGACCAACTACAGCCTGCTTGAGAGCTTGTGGGATGGGACCAGAAAAGAAGACAGTGAGTGTGACATCATGGTGGGAATGTGTCACATACCAGAGTGAGGAAGCATATGAAGTCTTTAAACAGAGACCTTGGTTCTCCCAGGAGACTTTAACCTACCTAACATCTGCTGGAAGGGCACTTCAGCTAGACACAAGCAGTCAGGAAGATTTCTGGATGGTGTCAGAGATAGTTCCTTTGCTCAGGTAATTCGACACACCAACCAGAAGTGATGCATAGCTGGATCTGCTACTCTAACAAGGAAGAACTGGCTGGGGATGTGATAATGGCAGCCTTAGCTATAATGACCATGAATTTAAGATCCTGATGAGAGTAAGGAAGGAGACCAGCAGAATGCAGACCCTGGACTTCTGGTGAGTAGAGTTCAGCTTAGTCAGGGAACTAGTAGGTGAGATTCCATGGGGGCTGCTCTGGAGAGCAAAGGACCTCATGAAAGCTGGCATCCTCCAAGCACAGGAAGATGTCACCCCCAAAATCATCAAAACAAGAAGTCCAAGAGACCAGCCTGGTAAAGCAGAGGACTCATGGTAGAGCTCCAGTGCAAAAAGGCATCATACAGGAGGTGGAAGCATGGCCAGATGACAGACAAGGAATTTAAGAGGAATTTCCCAGGCATGAAGGGATGGTGTCAGGAAACCTGAAGCACAACTGGAACTGAGGTTTGCAAGGGACATGAAGGACAACAGGAAGGGCTTCTACATTAGTAGTAATAGGCTGAACAAGAAATATGTGGTCCTGTTACTGAATAGGGCAGGTGATATATTGACACTGGACCCCTACAGGGCTGAAGTGCTCAATGCCTTTATTTGCTTCAGTCTTCACCAAAAAATGTGTCCCAGACCTCTGTGTGCATTGAAAGGGTTCAAGGAGAACCAGCAGTGCAGGACTGAGTCAGGGACTACTTGAGTGAATCCAACCTGTACAAGTCCATGGGATAGACAGGCTGCATCCAAGGCTGATGAGAGTTCAGCCCTTTCTAGGTTGCTCTCTATCTCTATCCACCTGTATGAGGCGAGGAGTGTGCTCTCATCAAGCTTGCAGATGACACCAAGTTAATGGGATCAGTCAGGATACTGAGGGGTAGGACCTGACTGAATAAAGCCCTGAACAACCTGGTCTGATCTCATATCTGACCCTACTTTGAGCAGGAGGTTGCATACAGACCTCCTGAGGTCCCTCCAACCTGTTTTATTCTACTGTCCTATGATAATAGAGAACCTAGATGAACTCCCATATAAAGCAGACCACCATTCTTACAATAAGGAACACTCAATTTTGATTTGTTCATCCAGACCTTGGCAAGGTGTTTGTGCTTAAGTATGCCCCTGATTGAAAGTATGTACTTTTATTTTTATCCAAAGTATGTTGGGCTTTACCTTCTAGCCACTGGATTTCTTCCTCCTTTGTGAGGTGGAGAACATAACCACCCTCTGTACCCTGAGTTGTCACCCTTCAGCTTTTTTTTGTGAGGTGGAATAGATTGAAGAATTTCATCGTAAGACTTACTTTCCCATTCTCTTGGTTCAAGTCTGAATTTTTCAAAATCTGGATCCTACTTGAGATTTTGCAATTCAATATCCAAGGATCACGTTCTCCCTTTTGACCACAATGTTCCATATTGTGTGGGTGGTCCCATCAGGATTACACTGGGTCCACACCATGCTTTTTTCTTAGATTCATTGCTTCCTGGGATGGCCTGAGCTCTTTACCTCTAGGCATGGCAAGTGCTGCCATGCATATGGATTGCTTGTGGCCCGCTATCCTGACAGTGTTTGACAGAGAAAACTTGGTTTTCTCCTTTAGCACCCTATCAGCTGCAAATATTCCTAGGAAAGTGTGTTTTGCCAAGTTGTTGTAAAATATGTATTTGCAGAGGGCCAAAAACGGTCATCTCCCTCCACCCCAGACTTGCTTGACAGAAGCCCAGCTGATGCTGACCCTGATACCCCTTCTGCACTTACAGGGAGCTCTATCATTTGGGCTTGCTAGTTTGTTCATTTTGCCCACCTAATCTGTAGGGCATTGATTTTTTTTTTTTTTTCTCTTGTTGAAGAAGCCATGTGATGTTAGAACAGCACTTGTTTGTCCAGTAATCTTTAATCTCCTCAAGGAGGGCTTTCAGGTTTCATGTGGTTTATCTTCTGCCAGCAGCCCAGGATGAAATAAATGGACAGGAGGAAGGTGTCTTCATGAGCAGTGATGCCTTCCCTGGGAGTCCAGGAAAAGAATTAAAACCAGAGCCTGCAACCAGGGTTGGTGAGTAGGTAGGAAGAGTGAGGAGGGGAGCTGCAGAAGACAGGGACAGAAGAGTTCATGTCCTGAAGCCAATGACATCAACACTGGTTCCCAGCCAGAGAGCTATGGGTCCCAGTAGGCACAGTTGCCCAACAAGGCTCCTTGGGCTGTGGGGTTGGGGTAGGGTCTCCTCACATTCTGCAGATGTGTCCAGGTGTCAACAAGTCCTTCTGCTCTGCATTTCTAGGAGCAGCAGACCCTGGATGCCTGTGCCCAGCTGGACCCAGACAACAGCTGTGGGTTTTGTTCCTCTCTCACACAGGTAAACATGACCTGACTGACCAGAGGAGGAGCTTAAAAGCCGAGATGGGCATCTGAGTGGTCTGCGTTCAGTTCCTGGCTTGCTCCAGAACTCCACTGAGACCTGGGGTGAGATATATGCCTTTTTTTTTGCCTCATGAAGGGAAGGAAGGATAGAATTCTCTGCTTTTCCCTCATCAGTGGTTTCAAGATGCCTTGTATTTTTAATGTGAGCCCCCTGAGGCGAGGCCCATTTCCTCAGCCATGTTCATGCAGCTCTTGGCTTACAGGAGTCCTCATCTTCAGTTGTCCCTCTGTAATCTCAATCATAAGAATTTTGCCTTAGTGAAGACTACAGGATTCGCCCACCTAAAATATACATTAAACAAATAAATTCTCCCTGAATGGTACTAAGTGCTTTTTGATCTTGCCTAGAAATCCATTTAACTGGATGCTTAGTTTTAGACATACACTGCTGTAATTCTTTACAGCCCTTGCTGTAAAATATGTGAGTTTACTGGTGAATATTTGATTGAAACATTTTTAAAAGACTTCATTTTTTTAAAAATTCTCTTCCTTGGGCCCCAGATTCCTGTTGATTTCAACTGGGCATGAGTACAGCCCTTTGCCTGTGCTTGCTGGCTGATGGCTTTGGACTGCTGTTGGTCTATTACACCCGGAGGAGTAGTATGAAGCTAATGACCAAGGCCAGAGGAGAGTTACACAAAAGACTGCTGAATAAAGTCCATAACAAACCAAAAATAACTGGGGGGAGGCGAGGAGGAGGAAAGCTCTAGACCAGTGCTGTGTGCTGCATTATAACAATGGAGCCATGGGGGCTGAGAAGGTCTCCTTCCCTATTTCACACATGGCACCAACCTGTGGCACACAGTTCTCACCAGGCAAAGGATCCCCCAGCTCCCTGCTCCAAGGATATCACCTGGCCACCTTGGCTAGAGGACTGATGTTCAATAAACTGGGAACCAATATGGTCCTTTGTTCCTACAGCACTTGTCCTGGTGGCTACTTAAACCAAAGCCTAAATAAACAGTGCAAATAGCAAACACACAGTAGCATCCTGGTTTAACCAGGCTGGAGGTGCAGATAGGGTTGAAAGCCTTTATTTGTGTTTTAAAAAGCTACTGGAAACCTCCTTTTCAAGAATGAGTTAAGTAGCCTCATTGTCATGTCGTTATTGCATTTTGAAGTTAAACAGCTTCATGATCTATGAACTCGAATCACACAGTTAATTACCCTGTGTTCCCCCTCCTTGGTCCCCTCCCCCTCCCGCTTTGCTCTTGAAATACATTATATTTCTTTGACAGTCCACTGAGAACAATGTCTGCTTTTGTGACAGTGACATTGCCAGTGGTGTAAAAATCTATGCGTCTGTCAGGTTTCCCCATGTGAAACATAATTGCTTAATTTCCATTTGAAAGTACATCCCTGACATTAGAACAACGTAGACACACCAAGGATAACAATGATTTCCTGACACCTACAATGGGGCATAATGCGGTAATAAATATGTGTGCAAAATGAATGCTCTGCACACAGAGGGAGCAGGTCTGAATTTACAGCTGCAGATGAAGTGTTCCTCAGGAAAAAAAAATAATAAAAAGAAAGAAACCAACAGATTAGCATCAGTGTGAGTCTATGTCAACCAGATGGCTTGCTATGGAAAAAGAGCTTCCCTGCTTTATTCCAGTAACCGTGGCTAGCAGGCTGAATGTCTGAGATGAGAAGAGAAAAATGATCTCATTCAGTTGGTTGGGTTTTTTTTCCTTCTTGCATACATACAGCTTGAGCTGCAGCGGAGTAAAAGCTCTGAAAAGAACAGAGAAGTTGTCCCCAAACAGTGGTGTGGGATGGACTGGGAGAGCTCATGGACGTGGGTTCAAGCATGTGGAGAGCACTGCCAGCTGGGAGGAAGGGAGCCCTCAGGGGACGGCTGCTGGTTCTAGCCAGGCATCTATGCTGCACCTTGAAATGACAATGTGCTTTTTCCTCTGATTTGTCCCTCCTTTGTGTGCCCCCTGAAATGTTTGGCACAGAGGTCACCTCCCCAGGCCCTCAGTCCTAGCATCTTTTGATGCTAACATGATGCCAGGCATGTTGGTCCTAACCCGCCAGTGGACTTGGCAATGAAGCACATCATAGGCAGTTCACGTGGAGGCAGCTATACCAGGCTACTGCCTGGTCTGGGTCACCTCACCTCATTTTAGGCATTTAACTGAATACTTGGTTAGGAGCAGTTCCTCCCGTGTCACTGGAAACAGAATTGTGCCTTTGTGTGCTGACAAAGGGACTGGTGGTGCCTCTCTCTACAGATTCGGGGAAAAAATCTTAGTCTAATGAGACTCTTAATTTGGCCTGAAGTTAAACGGGATGAATCCAGGCGCAGTTGCCTACCTTCAGGGCAATAACTGCTCTCCTTTGCTGCAGCAGGTCAGGACGTCCTCACCAGCAGACTATCTGAATCGCACATTGCTTCTCCCTGGAGACGCTGCAGTTTGACAGCGAAGTAAGGGACCTATAACTGACAGTTTGAAGAAGGCCAAGTGTACTTATCTTTAACAGACTTTTGAGACCTAATACTAGATTTAGAGCAATGGTTTGCTGCTAAAGTATCATTTCAAAAACTCTTGCAGAATGGTTCCTAGGTCAGGCATCTTCTTTAGACAATGTGCTTCACACAGCAGGCAATTTGGCTTGGAGTTTCTGGATTCTAGTAAGAACTAAGTGCATTTTAGCGACACTGTGATGAGAGTCATCCTACAGAGAGGTTGTAAAAGTAATTGGGGTGATTTGACCTCTCTTATCTGCAACAAATTATGAGATATGACTGTGCAACGAGAAACAGGAGATGCGAGTCCTCCTCATAGGTGTGACACTGTTTGTCAAGACCTGCTTCGAGGCTAGGGCAAGAGATGAATAGCTATTTTTTGTTTTTTCTTTGTTTAAATTGTGTGCCCAATGGAAATTTCTCACAGTAAGAAGAGAGGAGGATGTTTAACTTTGATTGGTCTATGGTAGATTTAATGTGCATGGAATATCCAGTTCTTGAATCTGTACGTGTCTTTGGCAGTGAATGAATGTCTGTCATTGCGAATGTCTACAAAATTACTATTTTAATGACCTGTTTGCTTCAATTAAGGCCTGGCTATTATCTTTCCAAGAGGCAGAGGGTCGGGGAGGGAGGGATGGAGCAGGAGAAAAAAAGTTGATCACTAGGACGTGTGAGCAGAACATTTAAGGGGCCAGCTGAAACTGAGAGTGGATTTGGAAAGGCTGTGTGATGAATCTGTGACATTGCAATATTTCAATCATCACATTTCAGATTCTGGTTCATGCATCATTTGCTATGAAAGTTTTGAGATTTTAATCAGTGTTTCAAAAGTAAATTGATACAGCCTAATCATTCAGAATCTCTGGCACAAGACCAAAGTGTATTATGTTAAGTGTATGTTATGTATTATAAAAGCTGCTTGCTGAAAATTAATTGAGTATTCCCGTGCTAGATAATGTTTCTCCATTCCCCAGAGCCCATCCCTTTGCGTGCGAGTGTTTTCCCAAGTGCAATGCAGATGCCAGAGAAAAGGTGAATATATAACATATGTGAAAGACTGGCTCAGTTAGACACAGCACAGTATCAAGCCTGCTAACCTCCCTGGCTAGATTGTGGGGTTGTTTATTTGTCTGCATGATGTGTAGGAGGAAAACTGCTGGGTACAAAATGAAAAAAAAAAGTATTTTCCATAGAAGCAAAATATAAGAAAGCCTATGCCGTGACTCTAATTCATGTAAAAATTTGGAAATGTGTCTGCATTTCTCCTGATGACTTACATGGACTTGGCAGGGCAAGCAACCCAAGTAAATGACACGGTTAGCAGCCAGTGAGTCTAGGTAACGAATCTGCCATCATACTGTGTATTCAAAGGCTCAGTAAATTCCCATGTTAAGCTAGTCCTTCATTTTGTACCTGTGGCAATGCTGATAAAAGGAATGCATTCAGAGATGAGGGGTTGGGCATACCTTTAATTTGCCAAAAGCCAGCAGTGGGTGCCCACTAGCATTATTTATGCTCTGTGCCAACATTTCTGATACAAACCATTTCCACCTGGAGGGGTTGGTTTCTCAGGGTGTCTTGGGCCCCTCTTGCAAAGAGGGGTTGGTTTTGGAGCCTCCCCTAACTACCAAGTACACAGGCAATAGGTTCAAACACTTTTGACCTGAGTTCAAATACCCCTGCTGCCCGATTCATGGCTCTGTGCGGGGGCTCCTCGGCTGAATCTCCCCAGCATCAGGATGTTCTCCCCAGCATCGTGGTTGAAGCTGTCCTGACTCCTTTGTGGTTTTCAGTCATCCTGGATGTCAGGCACAAGGAGATGAATGTTCAGCTGAATCTCACTTCCTTCAGCTCCACCCTCAAGTCCTCCTCCCCATCACACATTTCCTTCCTCTTGCCTACACAGTTATGTCTTTAGAAAGTAGAACAACATCAACATCCAGAGCATGTGTCCATCCTCCCACCTTCTCAAAAGATGGCAGTGTGAGTCCTTTAGTCTGAGCTCAGCAGACCAAAGGTTTGAAGCCCATTTGTACCCATCCTGGGCAAGAGCCCCCACTCGCTATGGCTCTAAGATCTCCAGCCACAAAGTGAGGAGAAAGGCAGCATTTCTTTCAATGGCTTTGGCTAGGACACCTAGCCTCCCCCTCTGACTGCCTGTCTTTGCCTCTCTGCCTTTTTTAAACCCCAAGGCAATGGAAGGGAAGCATTTGTTTGAGGTCACTTCAAATGCTTCAGCCAGAATTAATTGTTTCATTATGCTGAATATTGGGAATTCTTTTCTTTCTGTTTCAGTTCAATACACAGGCTCATCCCCAATTGGATAATCAATAATTCTCAGTGGTCTTAATCAAAGCACACTTATTACCCGGCCTTTTAAGATCAGACGTGGTCCATAAGATGGAGGAGGGAGATAGCTGGAAGGAGGTCATCCTTCTGTTCTGAGGAGAGAATATTTCAAGGCACTCAAGCAACTCCTTTCTGCTCAGAAGGTTTGTAGTCCCTTGCCTCCATACAGGGCCTTCCTTGCTTAAGACCATCACAGAAGGATCAAGAGTACATTTGCTGGTTGCACACATACATATCTCATTTACTGAGCAGGGAAATCCCACATCTGGCTTCCCCCTCAGGGCCTTGTCGTTCTGCAGTCACAAATCTGCAGTTGCACCCTGTAGTACTCTCTGACCTCCCTTTCCAAGGACAGCTAGCTGGCCTCATCTGTCAGCAGCTTAATCATCACCTGATGGCCACAAAAAACTGAAAGGTTCCTGTTAGTGGGTCCCCTGCTCCCAAACGAGTCCTCCTGCAGACTAAGGCTGCAGCCATTGCCCTGTCCCCGACCATCTGATGTGCTGTCTTTAATCACTGGAGACCGTACATGGGTGTCTTACAGGACAGGTTTCATGCTCATGCTCACGCTCACAGGTAATTTAACATTGTAAGGAAGTGCAGCTTAGCTGCCTGCTCTTGTAATTAGCAGAAATAATTCAAACATTTAACCACTAGTTCTGTTCATAGTGGCACCTTCTGGTAGGACAGTGAGCAGGCAGTAGAAATGGGGTGTCCAAGAAAGTAAAACACCTCTAAGGTTCAAAACAAATATATCCCTTCAACCCTGGGGTTGAAAGTTCTTCCCTTTAGGAAGAAATGAATCATATGGTGACTATGAAATTCTCATCTTCTCCCCTTGTGTCTCTTGGACACAGACAACATTCCTCCAAGGACAGGAGGCCAAACTCTTTTTTTCATAGATCATGGAAGAGCTTGAAGAACTTCCTTGGCATATCCTTTAAAGGTATTGTAGTCTTAACACCAGATGCCAGAAGACACAAATGCTTCTGCTTCATTTAATGCTTATGTGAAATGTCACAACCAGGCATAAAACCTAACAAAGACCTAGAAGTTCTGGGCTGCTAGAGCTGAACATCTCCTTCCTAAAGCTCACAGTCCATTTCTTTTTTCCTGTCACTGGTTGCTTATTCACAGTACAGCTGTGGCCATCCAACCACACCTGGTCCTATTTGCTGGTCCTTTCCAGAGTGAGCCTGTGAGGTGTGTTATCACTGAGTAACCATGAAGAATCCAAACAAATGAGCAAACTGTCTGCACTGGGCCAGCTGGGGCATCTCAGAAAGCATCCTTCCAAACTCCTTCCTCACCTGTCTGACTGAGCTGGTCCATAACATGGGAATTGCTGTGATCCACTATAATGCTATTGACAGGTCTCTTGTTTCTCCAGCCCCATCAGAACCCGTAACTCACCCGCAATTGCCCTGTTCCTCTCTTAGCTCATCTCTGCATCTCTCAGAAGCACAGAGATGAGATGGCATCGGGACTTTCCCTCTGTCACCTGTTCTCTGTATCCTTCACCTGGGCCAGGTAAATGCCCTGCTGCTGAATGCCCAGCCTAGTGCAGGCCATGACACCCATGAGGGTACATCTACATGTTGTGGGCTGGGGTACCTGGCTCGGCACACAACTCTGGAATTTGTGTGACTCTGGTTAGCACAGCCAGCTAAACCAGGCCATAATAATAACCACAATTCAGCACTGCCTTCACTCAGTTTCCAGTCAGGGAGGGTAGAAGTGCACTCCTGGAGATAGGACAGCATGAGTTAATGCTTGCCAGCTCTACAGGAGCCACGAGCACTTTTGTGCTCTTCTGTCTCCCAGGGATGGGCCTGGGAGTGCTTGTGGGACCTTTTCTATGGATGACCTAAGAGAAAGGAAGGGATTGTGGAGGATGAGAGCCCCAGATTTCTCTTGTTCACATCCTGACTTTTGCCAAGTCATTTGATCTTTCTGTGTCTGCTTCCTCTTGAGCAAAATCAAATGGTTCTTATGCAGCTCAGTGAGGCATCTGGTGCTCCTACAATGAAGGGGCTAAATTGTGTCAAGGAGAAATCAAGCTACTGTGAGCTGTTTATTGGCTCTGACCTTGGGAATGCCTGCAGCAGAAAAGGAAGAAATCACAGGCAAAATATTCAGGCAGGTCTGTGCAGACATCAAGGAGTGACAGAGCCCATCACCATGAGAATCAAGCATGTGTCAGGGCCAGAAATCACAGCTCTACACGATTCCGTAAATTCAGGGCTTCCAACATTTTTGTTCCCTGTTTGCAGATCCCTGAATTTTTTCTAAGGGGAAGACACATTGCTACTTAGTGAATTTAGGTCCACTAACAAGAGGCATTCCCAGTCTCCACAGGTCACAGAGACCCCAGGTTGAAAATATTTGCTGTAGCTGTAAGTAATAACTTTTAGGTGCTTGCTGTTCCAGACCTTAGAGGACGACACAATCTTGGTTTCTTAGCCAAAGTATTACACGGGCTGCCTACTACCGGATCTCTGGCTCCCCATGCTTAACTTTGTGCCGTGCTTCACTTGTGAATGAAATCAAGCATAGGGAGCCAAAGTCCTTGGTCAATGTTACCTCTGAATCTTCTGTATAGCACAGGGGGCTTGAGTTATGACTCCAGATCCAGCTTGTAGATACCTGCCCTCATCCTGTATGGTTTTTATTAAAATAATCTCTCAGCGAATGTCATATTAGCAAAGCAAACTTTGGGGGCTTTTTCCTCTTTTAAAGGGCAGTCACTGTGTCATGACATTATAGCTCATCATCATCTTTATACTAGCAGCCAAAGACAGAGACTCTAGCCTGTATTTGATTTTTTAAAAATAAGTAATAAAACTTCATCTTTTTTCATTTTGGGACTCGATAGCAAAAGCACTGAACACTTCTGTTTACCTTTTATATTACACAGTATTGGCATTCTTAAAGTCTGGACTGAAAACTCATCATCTTTTTTCATTAAAGTGCTCAATATCAGGCTTTCTGCAATTTATTGTTCCTTATTTTCCATGTATTATGACAAAACACTAAGCCTAGGATGTCCGTTGCCATTGCTAAAGCTCTGCGTCCTTGTCTGATTGGAAAGCCACTCTTCATTGTTCCCTTTTGTACACTCTCCATTAAGCCAACTGGCTTCAGCTGCTGGCAGATAACAAGTGAGAACAAAAAGAGGTGTTAAAAAAAGTGCCAGGAAAATCTCCAGGAAGTCCTCATTGTGAACAGATCTAGCCTGTTAGCCACCCCAGGAGAAAACTCCGGTGAAGCTGACAAGCCCCTCAGATGCCTGTGCAGTCCTGTGGGACTTGCTCGC
Source organism: Elanus axillaris (assembly GCA_026212715.1). Classification (NCBI taxonomy): domain Eukaryota; kingdom Metazoa; phylum Chordata; class Aves; order Accipitriformes; family Accipitridae; genus Elanus; species Elanus axillaris. Next base: position 31,805,332 of record JANZLQ010000008.1, read on the forward strand.
TCTCCTGGGCAGGGCTGGTGAGTTGCATCCAGCTCTGTCTGACAGAGCTGCTACTTCACTTCTGATTTCTTTTGCCATCTGCTGTATCACAAGTTCTACAGGTCATGTAGCAAAAGCAGGAAAACCAAAAACCTCAGAGCAAAAGTGGGCTGGAAACCTGCTTATGCAAGACAGGGGAAGACAGGCACAGGGAGGTGGCTTGAAGGAATATATCAGTCCAAAGGAGTGAAGTGCGAAGACCTGGGAATGATCCCCTTCGGCTTTGCGACTGCTAGCCAGCAGACCAGAGGTGAGGATGATGGGCTGAGGGGGTGACACTGTAGAAGCACAAGGGGTCTGCATTCTTACATCCATTTTTTTTCTCCTTGAACCTGTAGTGGCTCATCTACCTGCATTTCCCTATGAAGCCAACAGCAATTTTATGATGTCCCTAGGAGATTCCAAAGTCTCCAAAAACACTCTTGAAAACTCAGCGATGAAGGTGACTTGTGATTTTGAAGTGAGGCTGCTGCAGGGCAAATGGCTGTTGGAGAGGCAGGTGATTTGGCACCAGCAGGTGGTGGCTTGTTCTACACAAAGTAAGTCATCATCAACCCATAAAAGTGTGAACTCCGCTGCGACCAGACCAGATTAGTACTGTATTTAACTGCAGCAGTGTTCAGCATGAATAAGGCCAAATCAGGTTATAAAACTGCTTCAACTTGTGTTAAAGGGTCCCACATAGTGCAAAATTCGAAATCTGTCTTTTAACATGGCTTGCCTAGTAGTGATGCCCTTTAGCTATGGCTGGCTTTAGCACTAACATAAATCCCCACTGCCAAGTCCCATTGCTGCTGTGCAGGTCCACCAGGCTGGAGCACAGCTTTCCACTGGTATTGGTGATCAGGAGCCTTTGCCCTGAGAACAGCCAGGGACCAGGTGCAAACCCAGGTCAGCAAACAAAGCCACAGCTTCTGCCAGCAGCAAGCAGAAGTAAATTATTAGGGATGTGGGGACCCCAGTAGCAAAGCCAAAGGGCCAGATTTTAAAGGGACTTAGTTCCCTCGCTCCCACGACAATCAGGAAGAGCGGAGCACATAAATGTTGTGGGGAAAAAAAAAATAAATCTGGCCCTCAAGGCGCTATTTACCATAGCAACCAGATGAGGTATGACCTGGCTTTACTAGGCTCATCTGGATCATCCTCAGCCCACCTCCCCTTGTGTGAAATAAAGAATCAGGACCATTTTAAATATGAACCTTGGATGTACTCAGTGGCAGCAGTGCCGCCTGTAGCGAGCAGCTGCTCATCGTCAGTGTACTCTGAAACGGACCACCTTGCTGCCCAGGCTTCCTACAGCATCTGCCTCCAGAAGGAGTTAGAAGAAGAAAGCAGAGGTGACAATACCTAGTGCCCTGAGGAGCCTGGAAAAACAAGGACTCAAAAGAGGAGTGGGAGGGAAGGAAGGCTTTGAAGGAACAGGCTTTCTTATGTTTTACTTTCCTTTAATGAGTGCAGGCTTGCTTGGATCCTCACATCCACACAGAGGTGTGTGTGTGTAGTTGCCAAGCCGTGTTTGTGTGTGCAGCTATTGCAGAGCTATGAAGTAATGGGTCCAAAAAGGGATTAGACAAATTTAGAGAGGGTAAATCCATGGTGGCTGTTAAACTTGGTGGTCTGGACACAACCCCAGGCCTAGAGAGCCTTTAAATTGCTGGTTGCTGGAAGCCAGGAGAGGATGCCAAGCAGAGCTTCAGTCTCTGCATTTCCCATTTTTAAGGATCTTCCCTAAGGATTTTCTACTGGCCCCTGCTAGGATGCTGAGCTAGACAGACCTTTGACCTGACCATGTTCCTCCACCTTCATGTTGTTATTCCCATATGTAATTTGGGCACAAAAGTGGGAAATGAGCTTAGCTGTCCTCCTCGATCCCAGCATCATCCTCAGCATCCCCAGTGCATGTAGGATCTGCACTCCTTGCATGTACTCGCTAAAGGCTGGCAGCTACATGCATCGATGAGGAATTCATAAATCTGTCACTGTTTTCACACTCCTGAGGTTCAAAACATTGCCTTTGCCAGAAACAATAGCCTTTTCATCTCACTAGATGGGAAGTGGGATCCTGCTGACTCGCTTTCTGCCATGGATGCTCCTGCTCTGTCAGTATTTCACTCTTTCTCTATGGTGAGGTCCCACCCCTGTGTGGAGGGATATATGAGCCAACAAACAGGCAAAGCATTTGCATTTGGACCAAGGTTCATGGGCTACTTCATGTGACATTGCTGACATTTGTCTTCTTTGTTTACTGCAGGGTAGGAGCAAACACCCCATTCATGGACATTTCAAAGACAAGCAGCTAAGCACATGTTGCAGAGAAATCCCCTCCACTAGGGGAAGAGGTGCCTTAGTCACAGATTTTATCTGGCTCCTGCTAGCAGGAGGTAGGGTGGTACATGGCCCAAGAAGACACATTTTTGTGCGAGCACAGGCTGCTGCATGTGAAAATGGAGGACAGCCCATATTCTATGCCCTGGCACAATTTTATTTGGAAACGGGACTCAAAAACAGCCATTTGAGTCAAGTTTCTAAACCTAAATGAATTCTCAGACTTCCCTCTCCTACACCCAGAGAAAGTTTCTATTTGTGCTTCTGACCCATTGCAATGCTCTTCCCCTTCTCCCTCATCCTTCTGTGCGTCCATCTCCTGGTCTACCCAGATCATTTCAGGATGTGTTCCCCGAGTCCTGTTGCTGGGTGCTTGTTGGCTTTCCCCCTTCCACTCTCCAAAAATGCTAAAGTAACTGAGACAAAGAAAACTTGGGCTTTTATGTCATTTGATAGCCTATTCATGTAGGTTTTGCATTGTGTCCTCCAGTTACAAGTGCCTGGTAGCTGTGTGTTTTGGGTGAGGAGAGCATTTCCCTGTTTTACACGTATGGTTTCCCAAGCATGGGGAGGCATGGATCTAATTCTATGCCTACTGCTTAAATTTTCCTCTCCACCTACTTTCAAAAGACATCCTGCTATCACATTTTCATATCATCCAGTGTGCTCACCAACAACCAACAGGGAAGGGGAAAAGAAGGTATAACTGAGTACTGTGATATAAATTTAATTTCTTGAAGGATTTTCTTTGGGCTTTAAATAAAGAATGGCTGAATTACTTAACATGTCAAAATAAATTGAGCTTGCTACCTTTTCCCAGAATTAGAGAAATATTATTTTATCTGCTTTATATTGGGCCAGCAGGGCCCTTGTACATGCCTTTCTGCTCAGCCTGGCTGCCATGAGGCTTTGATTTCATCCTCAGTTTCATGCAGATTCTTCCTCAACAACTTGTGGCCCTTTTGCCTTTCGCTTCCTCTTCAGTTTCTCTTCTTTCATGTGTTTTGAAGTTTTGATTTGGCAGAGATCTGCACAAAAGAAAATGTGGAAGTTAGGAGAAGGAAGCCTACAGCAACATGAGGACCAAGAACTATCAAAAGGAAATTAAAACCTGAAATGACAGTGCAGCCTCATTAGAGCTGGGGACATTTTGATGGCCAGAACAACGGTCTCCAAAGCAAGAGCTTATTGTTCTAGGTGAGTTTGTGCTGTATTTGGTTCTGGGTGTAAATAGCTCCCTGCATACTATGTCCTTTTATACAGCATGGCATAAAAGCACCTAATAGTGTCAGCCCCAATCCTGCAAGCAGTCAAAATGCTGCAGATTGCTACTTCTGATAAGGATCTACCTGGACTAGAAGAGATATCAAAAGCTGATTTACTCTGAGAAAAGAGACCAAAAAGTTGGATGGAGGATGGATTCCCTGGATATTAAACAGCTGTACAAATTAATTCAAACAGAAAACCCCTCAAAAACCTAGTTCATAATGTACAGCACATGGACAGACAGCTAAAGCACATGGAGCTCTCCTGCCTCCCGCCCTGTACATGGGGTAGCACTCTGCTCAGACACGTCACATTGCAGGACTGGGGCTTAGAGAAGCCTTCTGTAATGGCATATTTCATTTAAGCATCCAAATTTCACACATTAAAAAAAAAAAACCAAACAAAACAAGAAAACAGAGAAAATGAGCCTGTTGAAAAAATAGAGTGAGGGTCCTTATTTGTGGCTTCTAGTCTGATTTGCTCTGTTTTTACCAGGAAATCTTTTTCATTAATGCCAGCTCTGCAACCATTGAGCCTCTGCTCTTTTCTGGCTCATGTATCATCACCAGAAATAAAAAACCCTGCAACTGGAACTTACAATTCCACTGTGAGGCATGAATCAGAAAGGAATCCAGAGTTCTCTCCTACAGCTCCATTAGCTCTGCAGTGCTAATAAAAATTATTTGTTGCTAGCAATTTTTTTTGAGCAGAACAGAGCTTTGCAAGACTTCCCAGAAAGCGATTTGCTCTAAGCATTTAAGACTTCATTTACACACTTATTTTGCTGTTTGTTATTGCACTTTACAGTAGTTATAGATGGTGTGAAATATGTGAAGGTGTTACATGTAGAGCACAGCAAACAGCATTTTGTGACTATATTTAATGAGTATTTCTGTCTGTTCTCATGGGAGCATGTGTTAGTAATGCACAATGCAAGTCAAAAAGACTCTATGGTGCTCAACTCTTAAAATGCATTACAAGAGCATTTTTCCTGCTTTATATAACAACATATAAATGACTTTATCTCACAAACTGGGCATTGCTTTTCCTGCAGATAAAACCGAATCATTCTGGGTTGCATGATATGAAGTTATGCCCAAAGTGTCTAGGAGGCAAGATAGCTAACCGAGAACCTCGGTTTTACACAGGGAGCAGAGCAGACTAGCTTCAATGCACTGAGTAACTACTATGACAACTGCAGAGCAGAATTTAGATTACTGAGGCAAAAATCCCACTAACATCAACGGAAATTTTGCCTGAGTATGGAATGCAGTGTAGGACTCTTTATTTGTTCACTAGGGGAGGAAGTAATGCCACAGTAAGAAAGCTGTTCTTGTAAGTTATTTATTACTGAGTTTGGGGTTGGTTAGGATTTGTGCCAGCTACTAAATCACTGCAGGTCATGGAAATTTTATTTTTAAGCATTGCACTTTTGGATGCCCCAAAAATTGCTTTAGCTGTGAATTATTCTGAAAGACCATGACCAATAAAAATGTGCGAACCATAAATCAGAGCCAACAAGTCCCTGCTGGAGTACCTGAGTATAAAATAGGAAACCAGAATCAGGACTACTAGGAAATAGGTTCCTTTTTCTTCTGTTTGTATGGGTACATGTAAATCCTAAGCCCAAATTTTCAAACAGGTTGCCTCAATTATTCCACAAAATCTGTAGGTACCTGGAAAAAACTCACATTTATGTGCCCAAGTAACTTCTCTGCATCCTTTATATATTCTGCTTTCTTCTCTCTTCTGTTCTGTGTTCTCACTTTATTGCATGTCCACAGAAAGCCTGGTTCCAGCTTATTTTCCCACATTTAGCACTGCTGTAATGCACCAATCTTGCAGAGCTCCTTCCAAGCAGCACTAGGGAGGACAAGACTGAGATGCTCAAGGACTCTCTAGATCCTCTGCAGCTCAACTTTCTCCAGGTAAAAGCCTGAAAAGCAAGACAAAGAGAGCCTGCCAGCAGAAATATCCAAACACGGAAGGCAGTGGATGTTATAACCTTTCCAAGTTATTACTTCACTCAGTACACCCTGTTGCTCTGAGAGCCCATGGAAACCTGTCCAGGCAGGGAAGCACGCTACTGCCGAGAGGTCTGGATCTGTCTGCCAACAATTGTGCGAGTAAAGCATTTGCAAGGATTTTTACAAGGTGAGGGTTAGGAGAATCTTGCTCCTCCATTTAAGCACCTGGATTTTAGGTGGTGGATGGAAATATTAAGTAATGTGTAAATAATTCTGTTCACATGATGTGTGTCTGTGGGTGGCACTGTTCACACCTCCACTTACAGCTTCCCTTCATGTCTCTCTCAGACATGCTGGATTGTCCCCCTGAAGCACCTACCTTTTTCCACTGACTCACATGTTGAACTGACTGATCCTAGGGACATCCCCCAAATGAAATCTCCTCTTTTAGATAATACCAAAACGTCCCTTGTTGTGTGACTGCTCTAGCCAGAAGTGATGGGGAAGAAAATACTCAAGTTGGTTTGTGCCATTTGGCACTTCTTTTTCCCTACCTAAAAGCTGCTGAGCTGAGGTGGATGATCCTGGGAAGACTGTGACTTTCCATCCATGAAGCTGTGTCAACAGTGTCTCCAGACAAGCGGTACTCTGGCATTTTCTCATCAACAGCCCTTGCCAGCACTGGTCCAGAGTGGATCCCAACTCTGATCTGTCAGTATGAATCAAAAAAGAAATATCATATATCATATCAGCTTCTCATTGTCACTACCTAGAATATCTAGCAGTCCTTCTTGAACAACCATGCCATGCACAGCCTTGAACAGGCTGCTCCCCACCTCCCATTCTAGGGACTAAATAACAGCTCACTCCCCTGCAGGAACCCGTGTACTTGCTTGCAGGAACAAGGATATAGCCTTGGTCTGATGGCAGGGAGTGCATTGTTTCTAATGAGAAGAAGAGGATGGTGATGTGTAGCAGTTCAGCTACTTTCCTATCCTGTGACTGTCATACTTCTAACAGTAATTGGCAGAAGAGAAGGGATTACAGCCACATTGTACTCATGACAAACATCCCTTTGTACACCTCTCCACTGGACTATTCTCTCCTTCTCATTAGCCAGCATGCTTACGTCAGTGTTCTGGTTATATACTATTAATGTTATGCTTTTGTAGCTGGCCAATAAAGACTTGTAAAATTCCATATTTTCAAAAAACATTTTAACACATGCCCTTGTATAAACTCTTACAAGCAAGGAGCAAGTGCAAAATAAATCATTACACCAATTATTTTGTGTCTGTGCACAAGTTACTAAATTACTTTCTAGTTATCCCTAAACACAAACACCAATAAAGACAGTTTGTTTCTGAGTACTTATTTCTCTAAATTTTCAATGAACTGACTACTTAGCTGATGTTAAGTGCATGTTTATCACGTTACTGGACTCTGGACTGCAAGATTCTTCCTGCTGCAAAATTAAAGCCCCAAAGCCTTAATTCAGTATAACATTTAATATGAATATTAACCTGAAGTGCAAGTATGTTGACCTTCACTGGAAGTTGAGGTCTTGCTTAAATATCAACCAATATATAACACCTATTTCAAAGCAAGAATTCAGTCATCCCTACCTGAATGGGTTCCTTAACCATGGGGTTCATGATCTCTTGGGATACCAAATGCAAGATTGGCTACATTTAGTGCATGGCTATTGATGGGGACTGTGATGCCTCCAACCACCAGGTATTCATCTCCTATTGTTTCATCCTGACAGAAGAGAATTCTACAGTCAAAAAATGCCCAATCCCTGTGACTCATTGAAGTCAATGGAAAAGCTCCCATAGATGTGAGATGGACTCAGATAATGGCCCAGTCTTAGGAGGTGCTAAATGCATGCATTTCAATTGAAGGCATGGGTGTTCAAAAATTGAAAGGTTAAATAGTGACACATCATGGATAAGCAATTTATTTTTTTATAATTTCAAAGATTTCTCAGTGAGAAATTTTTTGTTTGTTTTTTTTTTTTACATTGACAAGTAAAAGGGAAATTGAAAAGATCTCTAAATTCTTATCTCAAAGCATTGAAAAGAGAGAAAGAGTGTCCCTTTACAAGAACTGATGTTTGAAGTTTGGAAAGAACTCTGTCCACCCCGAATTTTCAGCTAGTTTAACTTCCTATGATCACCACAAGTCCTGTTTGGCTACACAGAAGAAAGCACATCATAAAACCAAAACAAACAAAGACCACAAAATAAAACCTCAAAGCACCAAACAATAATAGAAACACTTTAGTTTATAAATTCTGTGGATGTTGCCTGATCAATCAAACTTGGAATACATTGAATTCAGCATGTTCACTGTTTGGATGGGCTCACAGGCAGAGCAGATATTTGTGAATGTCACAGCATCGCTGAAAAGTACTGTGCAGGAATCAAATTCTCCCAAGGAAGAAATCAATTCTTAGATGTACATTTCTTCATAAAGTCTTCTATTCTTATTTCACTAAGTCAGTAATAGACTTTGACAACAAATTTCTGTAACTTGCCAAAATTCTACTAATTGGTTTAATAGGTGAAGAAAAGCTCCCTGTAAGAATAGGAGATTCCCATCTTTCCCTGTTTGGTAGCTGAATTACACTGACTTGTGGTGTGGACATCTCATTCCAAAGTTTCCTTTTAAATCCCAGCCCGAGTATTCTAATATCCTAAGCTATGTGGACAGAATTTGAATAATTTCTATTTTGAACCTGTTTATAGACAGGATTTTTCTGAAGTGCAAGTGTCCAGAGCCACAGAGCAGATCTCATGCCAAACAGTACTATGGGACCAATGGAAACTTAGATGCTGTGCTGTGGAGGTATGCTGTGGAGTCATGGACTGACAAGTTTGGGACCTGCTAATAAGATATTTCAACTCCTTTCCCACTCTATGATTTTTCCTGCCTATGGAAAGCAGCAAGCTGGGGTGGGAAGACAAGGGAGACGGCGCATTGAGGAGTTGGGAAAGGTGAGGATATAGATCTGCACCCAGGAATTTAGGAGCACTCTTGTGCCATCCAGTTTAGCAATAATCAGAGAATCTCTCTGAACCCCTATTTTCAGTGAAGACTTGAAGGCGTAAATTTGCAGAAGTAACTCCAAATTCATGGTCACTCTTGTGTTGTCACGCTTTGAAGCTCAGAATTCTACTGCAAATAAACACATGCAAAATGGGCAGCAAATTACGTGTGCTAAGTGAGGAGCAGTCAGACACCTCTGGCTGGAGTGACTAAAAAGTACTTACTTAGCAAATGTTCGATGGGACTTTGCTGAGTTGGTATATTCCAGATTGAAGAGCAAGCAATACACATGCAATAAATGCCCTCCTTTCCTGCTGTGAACTACTTCTACTTCTTCATAACAGGGTTCTCTTTTAAAAAGCTTTGTACGAGTGGTACTCAGGCATGAATTTACAATGCAACTCTCATAGCTGGAGTTCCCAGGCCAGGCCTGTTCTTCAGGTGCAGCCATCTGTTCCCCATCACCATAGCCGTAAGGGTCCCTGATGATGCTTGCATGCTCTGGGTGTTGTAATTCATCATGTAGAGAAAAAGGATACCTTGGGACTGCTCTGGCAAATACACTCTTACAAAGGGAGCTGCAAAGTTTAAGGCCAGACATACTAGGAGAACAATAAGCAGAGGAAAAGAAAGGAACGTGCAGTACCTGCATCCACCTTTTCCCTTCCTTAAGCTTCCTTAAGCTGATGTGTTTCGGCAGCATGACATACAGCAAGTTCTCTGTCTTTTGTGCCTCCAAATTCTTGGAAAAGTTCCTGAACTCTTCCTTTTTCCTTTCCAGCTGGTTTGAAAGCCCTGTCTCTGCCAGGTGCCACTGGTTCATCAGGATAAGGTTCCTTGTCACGTCATGAGGTGCAATGTTAGGAGTTGCATCTTCAGCTCCTCTAGTTATGCCAAGCTGCAGAGCTTGGGGGAGCACAAGTACATCATGCATTGCATGGACCCCATCCAGATCATACATCCTTTAAATAAAAGCATGGGTCGATGACACTACCAACACACACATTTTTCTCCTTTACACCTTCCCAACCCATGGATTAGTCTGTGATAGAAACAACACAATCTAGCAATGCTTAATATTTTCTAGATACATCTAGCAGTACTTGTCCCAACATACCGAGACACTTGGGAAGGAAAGCTGCAATAATAGGCTACTATAAACAATGAAGTAAAGCCTCCTGCACAGGCTGACGTACAACCGTGGCTTCTTCTCATCACACTCACCCACAGAGAGAGCTATACCTCATTCATTGGCAAAACTATGCTCTCTCCTTATTTCCATGCCCTAGATGTAGACAATCAGCTCCCCTATGAATTTGGCTGTTGCATCTGGCCACAGAATAGCCAAAAGCCATAAATAACCATCTAGGAAGAGCTCTGTACACCCAAAAGGCTTGCTAGGAAACATATCCCGCCCTTGCTGCAACCAGTCATATCCCGTCCCTGCCCTATGACACAACAAATGCAGGACTTGTTTCATGGAGCAGAACTAAAGACACTTGGAAGGTTTTCCAGACATTTTAACAAACAGCTGTCATCTTCATGGAGAGATGGACAAAGTGTTTCAAAAGAAAGTGTTAGGAACAAGGACGGAGCTAACACCATTGTAATGATGCATTAATGAAGATTTTTTAATGTGTTCGTTGACAACCCATCCTTGTTCCCACTGGTCAGCACTAAAGCTCTCACTGGACCAGCTATGACAATGCAAAAAGAATCTGATCATACCAGAAAATGACATTTAGGATCTTGGATGCCTGGGAATGGAGGGCACTAACAGGAAGAAAATCTCCAGAAGCGCTGATATTCTCTATCCCACTTCTTTTTCTATAAAACATATATTCAAAAAATCTTAAGTGGCTCAATTTTTTATTTGTTAGTTTTGGGGTATTGTTTGTTTGGTTTTTTTTTATCTTCTCCTCCCCCTGCTTTCATTCCACAAAGACAGAAGTAAAAAGATATTTCTGAGCTTCAGTATGAACTGGTTTCTCCATGATTTAGATGAATTTTCTCCTTTTTCTTTGCGAATGGAATTTAAGGATATATTTCCTCCTGCTGAAAATGGGGAAGATAACTAGTAGATGGATGATGGCAAAATATTTATCTAAACAGGTCCCTGGGTTCCATATTCTTGATGTGAACTTCTGAATCTTCATATCTGCTTGCTTGATCCACAGCTGAAGGAAGGAAGGAAAGTTATGAATAAAGATAAAAAAAGCTCTCTTTCACAAGAAATGTAAGATAATGCCACAGTGTGTGTCTGCAGATGTGTGTGGATGGGGAAGAGAAGGAAGGACTCATAAGAGAGGAAAAGAAAAGGAAGAAAAAGACACACTGGATGATGTACAACCCTGTTTCTCATCCCCACTTTGGGAGGAGAAGGGACCGCTGCTACTATTGTCTTGAGGAAAGATCTGAGGGGGCCAATGTTTGTATCGGCACTGTTGATGCCAGATTAAGCCCCTTAATGTAGGGACATCATCACACTTAATATAAGGACACTGTCATTCTTAAGTTCCCTCTGTAGTGAAGGGATAAAGACAGGCACTCAAAGAGCTTGATGCGTGCTCTGACCTCTGAACTTCTGAAGAGGGTGTTCTGGAGATCTCCCACTGACTATAGGGGCGTCCTCAGCTGACCAAACTCTTAACTTCTGTGCTTCAATTTCTGACAGATTTGTGACTCCGCAGATGCCAGACTTCTGCTTCAGTCTCAGCCCCTTTCCTTCAGAAACACTAATGATTAACAACACGAAGCCCCAGTCCCCCAGTCCTGAAGTACATCTGACTTTGGGAATGCTGACTAAGCTGGTTTTCATTTCCCAGGAATATTAACACAATCATCAAGTCAACAATGTGGTGTTCCTTGATTTCCAACTTCAGGTAAGAAAGAGTCTCAAAAAAATAATAATTTTTAAAAAATCAGTCTATCTGCATCAATTTCACAGTAGGCTGGGGCAATTAGTGCCAGGTAAGGAGCCAGCCCATAGACTTACTTCTCTGAAATAAAGGTTTAGTTCCATGTTCAACCCAAGTATGCTGCCTTACTGCTTTGTCAAACAGAGCATGGGAAGGAAATGCACAGCAGAATCTTCTGTCTTCAGCCCAAAGCTTCTCTGGATAAACAGGATCAAAAATAAGTCACAAGTTCTCTGTAAAAGAACATAACAAAGCAAAATAGAGACGCCTAGACCAAGGAGAGGATTTTTGAGAGGCATAAGTGGTGCTGAAAAAAAGTCTTGCTGAAGGTGCTGAATGCCTTCCTGATCTTTGCACCTTCAGAAACCTTCTTTATCTATAATAAATCTGGTCCCACAGCATCAGTCAATTAATAAAAAAATATTTTTATTTTCCACAGAACAAACTATCTTAACAAAACTGATTTGTAGAAACTTGCCAAACTTTTCCATGGGGTGATTTTTATGGGAAAACAGAAAATAGTTTTGGTTTCAGTTTTTCAAGGAAATCTGAACTATTTCTGTGAACCTTACTTTGCATGCAGAAATGTTTTTGTTACACCTTACATCAAAAGAATGAATTGAAAATGTGGCTAGCTGTTTTATTCTGGTAAGGAAAGAAACATAAGCTAATGTAGTAGTTTGATATATTTCTATGAAGCAGGCTGGAAGTGATTTTTTTTCAGTTCTTGTGACAAGGTGCACATACATTGTCTTATTCTTGGTGAATGCAACCTTACCAAAGTAAAAGCAATAGGTTCACACTGGTGTGCCAAGGGAGAGACATATAGAATCAAAGGAAGATGAAATCTGCCTGCCTGAAACCAGGTACTGTAACGTGCAAACTAGCAATGATCAAATTAATTTTAAATTCCCAAATTAAATATAAAAGCAAAACATCAGAAAACCTTAGCATGTTGAAACTGCTCTCCAGTGCCAAATTTCTGCCCACAACATGGTTTTATGGAGACTGCAGTAAGTCCAGAAAACAAGTTTTGTGAAAATGCTGCCAGAAAAAGATCCTGCACATAATAATGCAAACATGTTTTTTATTGCTGTACAAAACTCCTTTGTATAGCGCTGGAGGCTACCTCAGTGACTTGTGAGATGATGCTTTCTTCACTACAAATATTCTCATGAACACAGAATAGCAATAATTGCAGTTCATGCAGCTTGGTAGATATGGCAGTAACTTAGCTGCCTCAGCCTATGGAAATTCTGTGGCTGACCAAAGTGCAGTTATTTTCTAATTGTCAGTGGAAGAGTTTAAAAATAGCCAAAGACAATCCTCCAAAAAAGCTGAATTGTAGCACATCTGAGAATGCATATGAATACATATTGTATATGAATTCTGTCTTGTTCTTGATCCATGATCCTTAAAACTGAGATCTTGTGTGTGTGTGTGTGTGTGTGTGTATGTGTATGTAAACACTAGGGGTAGCAGCCAGCCATCGAAGGTTCATATCCAAGATCTCAGGAGTTATCATTCTGACAAAGAATGAACCATTTCTTCCTCTTCATCATCCTTCCAAACATCAAAGTCCATCTGACACCATCTATCAAGGATGTGTTGCATTTTTTTCACTTCAGACACTTCTCTGGAAAGTCAACTGAAAACAATTCTTGTCTCCTCCTCTGGTTGTATAAGCAACCACAGCAATTACATAACTGCTGAAAAACCAACCTCCTTTCCGGACAAAATGTACACAAAATAATTGAAAGAAACAAAAGGAGGTCCAGAATTCCTATTTTTCCTGCACAGATAACCCAATGCAGCATAAAATGAAAGTTAAGCAAAAGCTCTACTACAGTCAGAAGAAAATAAACTCACTGCATATCATGGTCTGGCTGCATTTAGACAAGAAAACCTCTCCCACCAAATCCAAACTCTGCAATCCTTGCATAAATCAATTACATCATCTTTGGTGACTCACTGACTACAATATTTATATTCAGCAGGCTGTCTCCCTCGTGGGAAAGTGTCTGTACTGCTGAGACCCATAGCTCATTCTGATCCTTGTACAGGAGGTAAAGAGGATGTTCTCTCACCTTGCCTTAATTTCACCACTTTGCACAATATCCCAGTAGGATTTCTTTTCTCAGTTTCACGACAATGTTGAACAGTTCTTTGTCTCCTGAGACGCTTCATCTCAGGCTGTCTAGGGAATAGCATAGAGAAGAACATATGTAAGTATGCTCATGTTCCTGTGTATGCCATGAATCAGCTTGGTAGACTGTTTAAAATGATACCCTCAGATAACACAAAGGCGGAAAGATAAGCACTTACTAAACATGATATGGCAGTGGTGCATGCAACTTTAATTTTGCTTCAGTCGTGAAAGAGTGATGATGCATTCTCTCATTACGTGCCCATACACTCTTTCTCAAATACTCTCTTACAGATTTTCGTTATGTTTTCCTATTATCTGAGCTGGTCACCCCAGGCTCCCTTTATAGTCAATAAGAAGAAACAGGCATTTCTGCAGTGCAATTCATCTCATCTGAAAAAAAGACATCTAAAATAGGACAGCTGAATCACACTTGAGAAGTACCCTTTAGTCATTTACACCTGTATAAAATACAGTCACTTGCCTTGATTTAGCTCACAATTGCCCTTTGTGAATGGCAAGATAAAGGACAATCCAAGTCATCCATCTCCATCCCATTTTGAATTTCAAGACTGTAATGTGTGTTATCTCTAAAATATTTCTGGTAGATGAAAAAACCTCCAAGCTGGCAGAGAAAATTGTAAGCAATTTTCCTCATTTCTGTAAATCATTGAATGCACCTCATTATCTTTATGAAAGGCTCCATTTTCTGAATTTGTGTCCATTCTTGTTTTTCCTTTGGGCTCTTAAACTTCTGCAGCACAAGGAACACTACATGCTTCTCTCCCCCTTTGCATTCCTCTTCTTGATTAAAAATTTCCATTGTCACTCACTGTTGAAGAATTCTGGCAACAGACTCTAGGTTAACTGATTTAAAAGCAGTCATAGCTTCATATTGTGGCCTAACAGTTTAAGTAAATTACTCTACATCAAATCCTGTCATTTTTTAAAGTTTGTAGATGAAACATCTTTTCTATTCTCCCTCTGTCTCAACCTGCATTTTGGCTGTTACCTAGCTCATCAACAGGACTATTGGGTATAAAATATGCCACATGAGGGGCAATTATAACCAGATTTAATAATGATTTCTATTCCTGCAACTTTGTAAATCTCATAGAATTTTAGTCAAGGCATAATGATTCCCAGTTTACACCAGAAGAACCAAATTCAACATCTGGCTTAGAATTTCACCAAGTAAAAATGGTTCAAACTGTGAAGCTTCTGTGTACATGTGCTGGTGGGGGATGGAAAGTGCAAGAAAATGGGTGTCTTTCTGAAATGGAAACACCAGGCAATTTTATAATTATATTACTAAAAGCTGGGGAAGCAAGTTGTGTCTCCCACACCCAACATAAAATTATAAAGCCAAAAATACAATGTTCATCTGACCCTTTAAATGCTATCTCAATTATTTTCTGTCTATGGTATTTATAGAGTATCTGTCACTGGATACAGGCACCAGCTGCATAACCACAGCTATTTGGATATGATCAAGTTAAAGCCATAGGACTAAGAGTAGCAACCATTAATTTCTATTATGATTCCCACTGCCCACAATAACGTGATGCTCACAGTAATACATACACACGTACAGAAAATAAATCCTGATCTTCAAATGAACAATCAGTGCTGTCTCTTCGCAAGTGGATAGGTCTTAAACACCAAACAAGATCTCAGATCTCAGGCACTCTTAAGCAGAGATAATGCAAATCACGTGTTGAATCCAATGCAGAGCATTTCTGGACGCACAAAGTTATGGCACACAAGTAGCTTAGGCTTTGTTCGTACAGCTTCTTCCAGCTTCCGTTGCCCTGGTGAAGGGAATCCCATTCCCAGCCTGATAGAGACAGGTCCTCTCATGATTGCTTTCTAGATCTGAGATACTAATGGCATAAAGCAGCAGTAGTAAATTTAAGTATCTTCCCAGTGCAGCTGCTAAGGTTGATCTAATTTGCAATCCTTTTCTGATGGCCCTGTAAGTATCATCAAAGCAGCATAAAAATTGCAGAGGAAGGGACAGAGGTATATTCAGGCTACCCACAGTGTGCTTAAGTATATGACTCCTTCCCACTTAGGATCAAGAGCACTAGATCTGAGCAGCTCTGGGTAGCAGGCAGGCTGAATGGCACATTGCTCTAAGATACCACACATGTTGCAAAGAAAAGACTTGCAATTCATTTCACCTACCTTTGGACTGCTAAAAGCCATGCATATCATCAGAGCTAATTGCCTAGAGCCCTTCTATAGACTGTGAGAGGAAGGTATTTTCAGGTGATTCATCCTACCCATCCTACCCCTGAGATGAAGAGCCGGCATGAATGGCTGTCAGCCTCTGGTGGCTGCACAGGGAGCCGAAGCACGGCTTATACTAGATGCATAAGTCTTTAGCTGGTAAGAGTCATCCTAGCCAGAGTCACACAGGTTGAATATGAGCTCATGTACCCTGTCCAGAAGAGTTCATATACATGCATTTCTTTATATATAATAGAAAATGCTTGTACCAGTCAGTCCTCTTTCTCTGCATCCTCTTGCATTTTGGCTACATTATCATTAATTTTTTCTTCCTTTTTCTCCTTGGCATTAATGCAAGAAGGCACTACCAGAGAAATACAGCTATAGTGGGGGAAAAAGGAGGAATAAACCACACTGTGTGCAAACCCATTTCAGAGGCTGAGAGCAGAAAATCAGAGCACAAGCAGAACAGCCTGAGTGTTTCTGGCAAGCTTGCAGGCACAACACAAGTAAACATCTGAAAGACAAAACTACTATCAGCTCAGCATAGAAAGCAAGCTGCCAGATACAGACAAAAATGATTGTGAGGCCCAACCTAAGCATGTGTGTGCTTGCTCAAGAGAGCCAGAAAATCTCTACAAATGTCACCATCCACTCTGGTTTAATATATGGACCCCAGAGGCCAAGAACTTGACTCTCAGATCTTTTTTTGTGCAAACTGTGATGTCTCAGACTCACATCAAGAGCTTTCTATATGTTTTGGCTCAATATGTGCTCCCAGTTATGTTGGTGGAAGGAACTTCAGATGCACACCAACCTAACAGAGTTTATTTTGCCATCTGTCTGTGTTTAGTCTTCATATTAATAATTAAGGCAAGCAATGCAGATTGGGATGGAAATGCTTTCCTGAGGAAGAGAGCTGTGTGCCGTGCAAACCACCTAGCAGCCGCCAAAGCTGTTGTTTCAAAAATTGCTAGTGAGAAAACTCACTACTCATTTTTCCGTAAGTATCGGTATTTCTAGGATTTCCATTGCCATAGGCCTGGTATTTAACATTTCTGCTGAGCAAAAGCATGCTCCAAAAGTAATGGCTCCGTTAATAACATGCTGTGAAGTTTGTGAGGGTTTTTTTAGCTATAAATGTACTTTCTGCAGTCTGTTAACAAAATCATGGGCCGTGGAGAAGCAAGGTGCGTGAGTTTCCCCGGTGGATTTTTTCTCAGCTGGTGCCACAGCACAGGATTATTTGCACAGAGAGCCCTTCACTGGCTCAGGAAACCCTTCCAGTCAAGGCCACCTTCCCCAAAAGAATCGTCGGCATTTAGTGTTGCCTTGGCTCATGGCTTTCCTCCACCCAAGAGAGGGGTGGTAGGTCATCAAGTGGGTCTCTGTCAGCCATTTGCCACTGTCTAACACAGGATGTCCAAATGAACAAGTCTCTTTTATGATATGCAACACATGAAATCCCAGAGGGGAAAGGAGAACTTGGCAATAGGTAAAGGCATTATTAATCTCAGGGACAAATGCATCTGTCACCACCAATGTGGGATGTCTTTGCCTCTTCTGAGTTGTTTTCTCATTTACACTGAGCACAAGCTACTCTATGGGGATATGACTCAGCACTGCATTTTGGCACAGGCTGCTCAGAATTAATTATAATTGTGAAATGCAGAGCTGTGGGGGCCCCGATTCTATTGATAATCCTCCTCACCATGTAATGAGATTTTAACCCCCTTTGGCCCCATTACAAAAGTCTCCATCCAGGACCAGTACTTCTCTTCTGGAGGATAAAATACTTACTTGAGTTCTTTCCCAGGTCTCTTTACTGAAGTTCTCTATAGTAAGAGATTTCAGACAGAATTGATAAATCCATACTAAGGGGAGGGAAAACATTAACATATTATACTTCATGGAATAAAAGGGGAAAAACAGAGCTCTTGAAATGCTAGTTAGAATGTAATGGCAAGCCTCTAAAGAAAACAACAATGCCCTCATTTTTGTTCACATTTGTTTTTTAATAGCTGTGCTCATTTTGACCCCTAGTCCTAAATTCTTCACATCAGTAATTCAAGTTTCCATAAAGAAAACAAAGTAAATTTTGAAGCAAGAGTGTAATTAAAGACAGTTACAAGAAAATAATCTCTGGGTAATTTGAATCCTTTTAGAACGAATATGGCTAAACTATTGACAGAATAAAGCAGGAAAATTAATGGATCTCATATCAGACTTGAGTGAAAGGCAACTGTTTTGTTTGGGAAAACCACAGAGCAATGGGCATTTTAATCTGACTTACAAAGCTTGCTATTGAATTTTTTTAAAGCGTTCTCACTGCATATTTTCATCTTAAACAGTGATATTGAACAAAGCTCACCATGGTTTGGCTGTTTGCTTGCAGCTTCTGCAAGGCAGGTGCTCTTGGCTCTTTGCAGCAATCAAGTTGCTCCTGCTTGTTGCTGTTCTGGCAGACAAACTGTGAGTTTCTTTTCTTCTTAATTTCTTTTTTTTAATAGTACATCCATTCTGGAGGCTTACAGCCCATGGTACACAGGACTGAGAGATCCACACGGAAATATAAACCCCAGCATTTGCTTTTCTACGCATCCTTTCCCAGGAGAGCAGGGCATACTGCTCTGAAGAAAACAAAGAGAAAAGTGTTAATGTTGGGCTCAGTCTGAACTGAGTGATTCAAGGTGAAAACATGAAGTTGCTCAGGAGATGGTGGCGAGGGGGGGGGTGTTACCTCTAACAGAGCAGCCTCAGTTTTGAAATCTATAGACTCTGAAAGCAGGCTGCTCACTTCGTTGAGTGCTGCTGTTAAGCCAGCCCAGATGCCATCCGTCTGTCTGTGTCTCGGGGTACCTCTAGCCAGCCAAGTGCCGTTTGTTGCCTGCCCAGGCTCTCAGCTGACCAGGTCCTCTCCACAAGTTGCACACCAATGGTACCTGGCAAGTCCTGCCAAACTTTGTCGCCATAAGGCATCACACCATATGAGAAGTAGAAGGACCAAATACTGTGTTTAAAAAGGCAATACTTGCACTGAATCTCTTCATCCTGAGATCTCTTCTAGGTTATTTCATTTCCTCTCATCTTCTGTTTCCCTCCAGCCCCCTAAAGTCAACAGACAAGCTCCAGATCTACCATAGTGAAAGAGATCAGACTCTGATCTGTCATATCTCACTTCAGGGTAGAACAAGTCTGAAATCATCTCCTAAGGAGCATGAAATGTGGTGGGATGTTGCCATAACCACTTGTTTGTGGAAAATGCCATGTTGTCATGTGCAGGTATCCCCTTGGCAGAGGGGTACTTTTGCAAGAGCCCTTGGACATGTATGAATATAAGAGCAGCAGCATTTCTCATGTTCACACAGCATTCGTAATTGCACTTCCAGGAACATTATCAGCAAATCCTTAGGGCCTAAGTTACATGGGAGCATCAGTAGCAACTGACAGCCCTGCAGGAAGAAAGCAGCAAGGGCTGCAGAAATCTGACAAAGGTGTGGGACAATTCTTTCTTTCAGAATTGTACCACTCAAGGGCTTAAAGTTAGCGGGCTTAGAGGCAGACAGACTGGGCTAATTCTGGACTTCTTTTGAGTCTAATTTAATTCCTAGAAGTGGAGCTGTGTCCGCTCAAGCTTGGCTCCAGACCAGCTTTTCCAAAAGCAGTCAAGCACCAGTGCAATTGTCAGAGTCACTTAACTCCCACTGATGCTAGTTACGTGCCTTTTCAAAATCCCACTCAGGGCAACTGCAAATCTGGCCCTGAGTATACTCACTTTAGTTTATTCAGCTGTAATTACGGGTCAGGTCTGCTCACACTGGAGTCCTTCCACTGAACTGCTCACTTTCCTGGCACAGCAAAGACCTATATCATTGAGGTGAGGGGGCAAAAATTAATTCTGCGTATTGGAAACTGAAAAGTGAAGCTATTGAAGGTAAGAATGTGATGAATCAGTTCTCTACAGTGAAGTGATACTAAAGCTAGCTCTAACTTAGGAACAGCACGAAGTATTTTATTGTTGATCTATCCTCCTCTCCCTCTGCCGTTCCCCATACAATTATCTGGAGATGATGGTACTGTGTTTGTCAGTTAAAAAGGACACAGTGTCATACATCAAAGCACAAGCAAGCCCAGACTAAGAGCCTGCATATGAACAGTCCCAGTGCTGACGTTATACCTGGGCCACATTAATGCAGGGAAACTCATTAATCTGAACACTTTGGGACAATAGAGCCATGTGAATTAATGAAAGCTCTCGTTACTGATGTGTAGTCATAACCATGTACAAAGACAAATTCCTTTTTTTTTCTGTAAATGAGTATTTTGGCATAAAACAAAGCAAAAAAAAACTCAAGAAGTTTAGTGTGCATGAACTAAATATAAACATACCCCTGGAAGACACAGCAGCAGCTGATGCAGGAGCAGGTTAACTTTTGACTAACTGAACTGCTTGGATTAGCAAATTCTGGAATAATATCATTACAGGCCCCAAGAAGTTGGAAACCTCATATATTGATTCTCCTGGGCCTTGGAAGGAACTTCAGAATCAGGTCAGAAACTCTGAGGTCAGGCCTATCTCAAGACTGAACTTCTGAATCTTCAAATCCTCTGTTTATAATTTTTAATCCATCTTTGTATTTTCTGTGCCTAAGATTGAATTGTTTCTGGCAATGATATTACTTTGTCCATTTGTTTCCAGACGCAGGCAGAGGCAAGTGGTCAGCATCACCGACATGATTTACTGAGGTCTCAGTGTCCCCTATGATGTCATGGCTATTTATTTCCTAAAGAAATCATCTCCCTGGAAGAACAAACTCATTTAAAGAACTAATGTTAATTGGAAACTGCCAAACAAATGCTTGTAAATTAGGGAACCTAGAAGTGAATACCAGATACACATCCTGACCGTCTGTTGATGGAGCAGGACAAAACACTTCCCTTTCCCTTTCATCCCCAGTTCTCTTGCTGATCAGAGAAATAGGAGGGCTGCAGAATAGCTAGGAATGAACTGCCACCGTGTGGCCAAGGGACAGTTTCAGCTACCTTTCTAGAAATCTCCTTCAAGAACTGTTGCCCTGAGATAAGTGACAGTCCCCAGCACTTACTAGTGAAAGTGTTCTGTTCGATCACGTTTCACTTTGGCAGCACTTGCGGTGACTCCCTAGCAGTGGCCATGGGCTTCTCGGTGAGATCTTGCTCCCTTCTCAGTCTCACTTTAATAAAAGTATGGCACACATATCTTTTAATTCCATAAATTCTTTTTATATTTTCTCTAATAGGCCACCTCATCTTCTGACGGGGGTCAGGGTATCATAATCACTGAGCCATTCAGGTGATGATTCCTGGTCTTGCCTTAAAAAAAGATGGATCATTTTTTAATATGACAAGCCTGTTTGTACAAAACTTTTCACCATGCACTAAATTACTGCTAACAAGTAGCAGACTCTACTCTC
Organism: Elanus axillaris; assembly: GCA_026212715.1. Lineage (NCBI taxonomy): Eukaryota > Metazoa > Chordata > Aves > Accipitriformes > Accipitridae > Elanus > Elanus axillaris. The sequence goes on from JANZLQ010000008.1 coordinate 31,826,729, forward strand.
TGCTTCTCAGTCCAGTCTAAAGCATCTGGGCAAATATGTTCTGATTTGCTCTCAAAATTCTTTCAGAACAACATGTTTTTCTAGCCATTAAACTCAAGCTAAGTCAAGAGTCATTCCACTGACTTGATGCAACTTGGTTCCACTTTACCATGGGCATAACTCAGAGCTACAGGCCCAAAAGGTGGCAAAAGTCCCCTAAACACAGCCTGCTGCAACTGGCCAGGTTCATGCTGCTTTCATCTCCTTGTGGACCTGCTCCACCAGGAAAACGTAACAGGCACTCCCCTGAATTTGCCCAAGCAGAACTACAGACTGGCTCTACAGCTGTGAAAATTTTGAAGACATCCACTAGGTGCTAATCTAATATTTTTTATACACCCCATTCAATCTGGAGCCGCAGATAACTATATATCTTTGCTATGCATTACTTTGGAGGACTTCCTGCATTACTTAATGCGGTGCTGACACCTTCTGCCTTCATTGTAACTTTATGGCACTGAAAGATTCAAACCAGAGTGTACATCTTGTCCAGCTGCCAACTTTCCATTAGCTGCCTATATTTCTTCTGTTTCTGCCAGATGCTTACAATTTCAGCTCACTTACGTGCACCATGATTACACTGAGTTGCTCAACACAGAAGGACAAAATGATTTTGAATCCCCCAGGACAAGATTTCTTCAACAGACTTCATCTATCTTCACTTACTGGATTCTTGTACACAGTGTGTTTAGTTTCTCGCAGACAGCTGTGGATGTGGTGTCACAGAAATTCATAGCCAGAGCCCCTTCGGAGCTAGTGCTCAGCAATAGCACTATCTAGAGGAACCTGAAATACCCTAGTACTTCAGCTGAGCTGGATTTGAAACAGTAAAATAAGAGATGCTCTCCTAAAGATCTTGCCTATTACGCCAGTGCACTCTGGGAAAGAGCTTTCCGGGATCAGTGCTGCGGGGAACGCTCGCACACAGCGGCCTTGATCGATGGAGCTCCTACTTGATGCACTTCATTATCAGGGCCTGGGGGCATGACTGAAAGAGCTCACTAATAAGCTCTGCAAGGGATCTAGGTCAGACAGAGCTCTGCCTGTCATGAATAATTCTTCTGTACAATTTGCATTGTGAGAGCACCTATAGTAGGTGCTTAATTTCAATGTCGCAATGCCTGAAAACAACTGTTTGTTGCAGCAAGGTCATTTAGAGGGCCTAGCCAAGGCAGAGAGAGTCCCTTCAGTGTCCATGCAGAGACCTCTGCCTCTAAAGCCCCAGGGGGACCAATTCAGAGCAGCAAGGAACACCTTTGTAGGGCAACTGACTGCTCCTGGGAACTGCAGGGAAAGCTGCCTAGAGCCAGTTGGTGTTGGGCAGGGGCATGGTTCCACCTTGGGGCAATACAGAGCATGCTGCCATCCACAATAAACCCTTCCCTGAGGAGGCAGCTAACACAGGGGATGGAAATACTTCCCTTTCCTCTTCCTCAACTGCCTTGTTCTAGCACAGGTAGCGCAAGATCTGAGCTTGAACCCTCAGCTCCCATCTCCCCAGAGAGTGCCCTAAGATGCTAAGGCCACTCTCCATAGCTCTGCTGGAGCTGAGCTATGTCTGGTGAGGAGCATACAAGGGCTAATATGCTAGAAGAAGGAAGATGCCTGCATTTATGGGACAGGAGGTAGAAAATGTTCTCATTGAAAAACTGCTTTATTTTACTCGCTAAATTAAAATTTCCTAAGATGATAACAGGCTTGAAGTGAGCTTCAAGAAAAGGAGAAAAAAAAATCACAGAACCCCAACTGAAATTACAAATCTTATTTTCCCCCTCTGTTTCTTATTCATAAAAGCAAACACATATTTCACACTGGAGTTTGTGTGCTGGACAGCAGGAAGACCCTTGCCCTCTGCCACAGCCCGATGACCAGAGATACCTCTGGTTTACAAGGACAGACAAGAAGTCACAGAGAAGATCAAACGTGCTGAAGCAGTCTGGTTCTGCACATCGCAGTGCATCCTTAAAACAACAGCACAAAGATCAGCTACTCCAATGAGTAAAACCTTGGCACGATGAACATGAAGCGCAGCCCACGACAGAACACTGTGTTGGAATCCTTTTCTTCTCTCACCCGTATTTTATTTATGCACATGCCTAATTTTGTTATAGTAACTCAAAAAGACAGTGAGGTTTTCTGTCAGCATCCATCCATGCCGCAGGTTCTAGTAGCAAAAAGGTGACCAAACACTCAGTAAAAATGTTGCTCAGCAGCTTCAGCATGAGATTCTGCTTGGAGAGAGGTTTCAGGGTGCCAAAAAGATACAGTTTTGAGCACTGTCCTCTTTCTCTCACACATACACAGAGCCACAGCCTTGAGGCATGCTGGGAACGAGGGGTGTGTTTGGAGCATGCTGTGTTCTGGCTATCCTACCTGGCTGAATGGCCTTAAATGATCCCATGTCAAAGGCAGAACAGCTTTAAAGACAGTTAGGATGTTCAGTTCAGGGCAGTCAGGACAGGACTGGAGAGGTACAAAAGTAGCAACACTGTATAAAGAATACAGATTAATTGTGAGAAGCACAAACAGCAGAGGAAAAAATCCTAGACCTTAATTTAAACTCTTCATTAATACGTACCAATTAAGTTTGTTAAAATGGTCATTTTCAAGAGGATACAGACTAGACAAAGAGCGGCAAAAGCACCTCCAGAACTAAAGTGCTACAGAAACAATTCCTCCCTCCCCTTCATGAACACCACTAGAAAAAGAAACCAAATGCTTTAATTGAACAGGAGATGCCAGCTCTGAATGGAGAAACATATGGGGGTTTGGCACTCTCCTATCTCATGGCAGAGTGTCCTAGATCAGTGAGATCTGAAAGAACTACTTCCTTTGCTTAGATAAATTTCCTAAGTCACTGGCCACCAATATAACCGGTTGGATATATCATAACCTCCATAAACCTTGTGCCCACCACACAGAACATTTGGCAGGTGGCAATTCTTGCTGATTTTTGTTCCTAGTCTTTGGGACTGAGTTATTCAAACAGCATTAGGAAATTTATCCAAGCCTGTGGACACAAAAACTACTGAACATAGAAACAAGAAACCACCAGTGAATTGCCAGCTGGTCATATCAGTGCTGCCATGATCCATCTGTCACAGTGAACCACTGATGGAACACGATATGAAAAAAATCAGAATAAGAAAAGGCTTGATCCCAAACACCTTAGCAAATTCTTAAGACAAAGCAGGAGCTCAGGGATGTGGCTCAGACTGACACCTATGATATAAACAGTAAGTATTTCCCTATCTGAAGGGCCATAGGTGAGTATTTCCATAGGGTGCTCTCTCCTTCTCACTTTCTATGCATTTTTACATCAGTAAAACAGGCAGAGTATGGGTCTTAACAATTCCAAGTATCACATGGAAGACATATCTCTAGAACAAAAGAACCTGAAGAGGAACACTTCTAGACAGCACTCTTCCTAATAAATAGTCTGTAATGATGAAGTAGCAGAATTCCAAATATTGGGTATAATCAAAAGCTGATGCAGTGGATTTGTCTGCAAATTGCCTTCTGCCCTTGAGAACAACCTTTGCTCCAATTTATTCACAAAGTGTTCTTCTCCAAGACGTTAAGCTTTTCTAGTGTACACTGGGATGTCTAGATTCAGCAACTAGGCGTTAAAACAGATGAAAACTAGCAGGTGGTGTAACCATATGAAAAAAGTTGTATACATTTTTGCATGCAGTGAATCCCTTGATTTTGTATCCAAGGACAGAACCATTCCCAATAGCAGAGTACAAGATAGCTTGTTTTTTCAAAACACACTGGAGCAATTCCTCCAAACACAGCTTTCTAATGCTGATTCCTTCCCTGCAGCTTTTTCTGCTGGTAGCACAGCCTGCTTGTACCTCAGTGCTGCCATATACACTCAGATCACAGAGTCAATGATGGCACATACAAATTTTCACATGCAAAACCAGGAGGAAATTCTACTTTACTGCTCTGAAGTCGGAAACACCGGTGCAAAAGCTCCAACATATTCACTGAATTGCTTGAACTGCTTTGCAGTGCTGGAGTCAGAAGAAAAATTACTGCACCAGGCAATCTCTGAATCATTGCCTTCAATAACAGCACTAGAAAAAAGGCTTGTCAAGTTGGAGTTCCCCCCAAGCTGAATGACAAAGCAGTATTGTTAGGCACAATGAAATCAGTAAGTTAAACCCTCATATAAGTCCAACATTGGAATAGCCATAGCTTAAAATATGTCCCACACAAAGAGCCTTCAGTGACTGCATACGTCACTTCTAGAGGGTAAGAGATGGATCAGAAGTAAAAAAAAAACACCAAACAACCAAGTCTTACATGCCTTTTTTCATACATTCTATCTTCAGCTGAAGAGGAAATATTCTTTCAATATTCTTTCTTACGTGTTTTGGGCTTAAATTTTAAAGTGCTATATGCCCCTTCCACAGCTTTGGGCAAGTACATGGGATGTCTTTCCAACCTCTTCCTTGAGCCAGTGGTTCTCCGCTGGTTGTTTCTTTGAGATTGGTTTGCAGCCTTTGCTGTTTGGGCAGTATCTTCTGAGTATCTCCGGGGAGCACGAAGGATCCAGTTTGAATGTAAACTGTGCTCGCTTGTGCTGGTAGCAACTAAAAGACAGAAGATAATCTGCCATTAACAATTTGCCAGTGATATTTTTACATGCAGTGAGAGAACAGGGTGTCTACTGGGTCCTTCCTGGAGGTAATGCCGAAAAACCAACCTGGTTTCAATGCAGGATGTTGCTTGGGATGGGATTCATCTTATCTAGTATTTCAATGCCTGCAGTGTAAATATGTATGTCAGAGCTAGTCCCTTTATATACACTTCTAAGGCACATCTTACCTGACCTGTATCAGATATCTACCTTAGCCTAAAACAAATGTCTGTTTCTCTCCACTGATTATACAGGATAGGTGATGAGCTCAGATAGGAACATCTTCATTCAGTTGGGCAATCCCATCCTTTCTGATGGAAGCATACCATTATTTAGCCTAATCTCTAAATGACTTCTTTTTTTTGCTGGTTGGAAAGAAAACATCCAGCCATTTCTCAATGAGAAAAGTGAAAACCAGATGAAGAAAAATTTATCTTTTTTATAGCAAGCACTATTCCAGCACTACACATGCTACATTTGCTCATGTAATGGCCACACAAAATAGTTGCACCCTTCCAACAGGGAACAAGCAATGTATTACTGTAGTTTCACATACTGTATGTAATGTGGTCCTAGATTTGGGAGGCAAAACTTGGAGGAAAACTGTGTCTATTAAATAAACAAAGAATGTTTATGTCTTACAATGCCAGTCCTCCCTCTACCCTCTGCACACCAAAAATAATCTTATTTTGGCTGGTTTATACTGCACCATCAAAATCAACATCCACATTTGGCAGATCCACGTCAGGAGCTCTCCGCCATCTCTCTGAATCCAGGTCTGCAATAACTGAGTCAAAGAAAGCTATTGCTTCTTTTACATCTGAACTGGACTGTGGGCCTTTTCTCTCCATGAATGCCTGTTGATCAGATAGGGGAAAAAAGAGTTAGCTAAGGGTTGGGGACAATGACTTCTTAATGAGCAAACTGTATAAGGAAGATGCAGAAATTGTATTTGATTCCATATTTCAAGCTGTCAGAAAAGGACACCTGTCCAGACTGCTCCACAGTTTGTAGTCATCAAAGAAAGCAGGACAGCAGTCTAAAAAACATCCATCTTGTTACATGCTCAACACCAAACATCTTCCACTTGGGCAACTGCTAGCCAGATGTTATAAAATCCCTCAGAATCCCTGTATCAGGCCATTTAATTAGGTGGCTAAGTGACAGCTGGGCTTTGTGGCCAAATTTATTCCACCTAGCAGTAGGCACCTAATGAGATGCACATTAGAAATGTAGTCATGCAGGATTCCTTCTGTAATTAATGCAGGGCTCCAATACCTTCAGAAGATGAGTCAGGCCTTAGGTAGGCTGAATTCCCCTCTGCAGGCAGCTCTTTCTCTTAGCTGCAAAGGGATTGTGGGGTAACTTAGTTACTAATTTAGGCATCTTATTAAAATGCCTAAGTTAGGTGAAATGAATCCAAATCTGAATTGCTAGAGTCTTTTTGAAATGGAAAAGGACCATGTGTGCTAAAATATGAGTCATTCAACACTCTGATAATTCCCACAGGAAAGCCATGGGGTTTAAAATTAGGAGCCTGTCTTGATAAAAAAAGCAAATGCCTGTCTATAAATGCTGAAGCAGTCATAAAGCCTCGGTTAGCAATTCTGTAGGTCTATATAGGATGAATACTTCCTGCCAGGCTCTACCTAATGAAGGGCCATATATTTTCCCTGACAGTCCCAGCTAGGTGTATTGCCAGACAGCAATACCAAACCCAGAAAATTGCTACCCTGGGTTTCAAACATGCAAGCAAAGGATACATACTGTATCACATGTCTGAAGGAATAGCTTGTTCCTTGTTCTGTGGAGGCAGAGATGAGCTAGCTTATTCCCCTCCTGACATTATGGGTTGATTGACATCCTCAGAAGTGCTAAAAGATAGCTGCTACCACACATCTACTGAAAATAGTGACTGCTATTATGACTAAGCTCTTATTGGTTAAAAGGCATTTGAAAGAAATGCCTATGTACTTCCAGCATCTGACCCACATCTCTATTCTTTTCTCTCACTAGATCCAAGTGGCAAATTTTGAATCCACAGTCAGCCTGTAGTCCAGGTCCCAGGGATCTTTGGATTAAACCTCCCATGAGGACAGTGCTGTCTGGACAAAGTACCTTCCCATTAATCATGTAGCAGGTAGGAGAAAGTAGTGAATTTCCACTGACAGGTAATTGGACACAAACAGGTAGTTAGGGACAAAACCATTCAAGCCTGGTGGTAAGACAAACCTTGCAATCTGTGGACATAAAATGTGTAGTTAGGAACCAGAGTATTCTAGAAGTCTTCTTGACCTTCTTGACCTGCTTCTCTCCTTAATTTTTGCCAAGCCAGGGCTGTGCAGCTGTGACCCTGCCATTTGTGTTGGCAAGAATGACTCATATGGGTGGCATATCCTGCTGATGTCCCTGTCTGTTCCTAAGGGGACCGCTTACGGAGTTAACATGCCAGCCAGTACCAGAGTTTTTTATGTGTAAGAGCTAGATGGCCACAGTCAGATGACAACACTCTTCACCTCAGCCCGTGGGAGAGTCACTTGTTGCCAAACCCAAGTTAAGCTTTTGGCATTTTTCTTAAGTAGTATTTTCAGTGGCAAATCCCAGAAATTCACAGACCTGCATGAAGCCTAGTTGTGCAGAATCTGTCTCCCAGCCTCCTGGTCCATGGGTTTAGTACCCTTTTGCACTCATTTTTTCTCACCTGCCTGATGGTTAGTCATGTACTGCTCCGCTACATTGCTGCTCAGCTCATCAGGGAACTGGCATGCTGTAAATCTCCCCTGTCTCAAGCCAATCTTTGTGTGACAGTACACAAAGTCAGTTTACAGACTATATCTACAGTGTTGAGATTCATCTCCTGGCACCACCAGCCCACTCTCCTGTATCCCAGTCATTCTCTTCGGACGTTTCTCTGGCCCTACATATTAATGTCTTTATAAAATCTATCTTCTCCAGCCCACTGAGTTGAGTATTGGTTCCTGCTATTATTCCTAGCTTCTGAGAGTCACCATTCAAAGCATTAAAAAGATGACATAAAGCCTAATAAAACCAAATGAAAAATTCCACTGACTGAATGGGTATTAGATCAAAACATAAAATTAAAAAATTTGCTATCTAGTCCTAAACACACAAACCTTGCCCTTTGGTTAAGCAATGCCTGCAACAGAGCTCAGCTTCAGCCATTCTGACATTCTGGTGTGACACAAGATCTAAATGTAGCAATAACTTTTTGGCAAGGTCTACCTGGCCTAATCCATAGGTCAGCCACACATCCCTTCTTCCCACCACCCCCATTATTATCCAGTTTAAAGACTGCGCTGGGTAACCTGTGAGTCTGCTGTCAAAGTCATGTTTGTGGTCATGTTACTAAACAGATCACACCACCTGCTGCAATCCTTTCCTTTGTCCTCACTGAATCAAGTCCAGAGTTAAATTAACAACTGAACTGTCTAGTGACATATAATCTATAAACTGCAACCAGAAGGAAGCTTTGCAATGCTTTTCTCTCTAGGATACATAGAAATAGTCTTCACCAAAGATGACATTTCAGTTTTATTTTTGTGGTATCATTACAGTAAAGGGTGAAGAATCACACTGTCTCAAAATGACCTGCCAACTTATTAATGAACAATGAAAGGAACCCTTAAGAATTCCTCATGCACTACGACCTATCAGCAGAGCTTGCACTGATGCTAAATGTAGCACTGACAAGCTATCTGCCCAGTCACAAAAAATCCTATTTGTTTCAATGAATTTACAATTATTTTGTGTAAGTAATTTTATGCCAATAAAAAGACTGCCAGTAAATCTAGGGATTATTGTGCTTGTCAGTCATTAACAGCTATAAATAACCATAGTGGAGAACTCTAGAGCACTTAAGTAGCCTGTCAGAGTATTGAGAGAACAGCTCACTCTTTTGTAACATGTTTTCAGATACTTCCCATACTCTCATATCTCCTTCCTTCTCCTATTTTCTCTCCTCACTCCCCCAAACATAGGTATATACATTTATTTCTGTGACCAGTCATTCATACTTAATTTCACACTACTCAGAAAGAATCTTAAGGTATTTAGCAGCATTTCAAATGACATAACAGTAAAAAGACAACTGGCTGAGACCAATAAAACAGAAAATCAACATAGGTCATACAGCTAATTGCTTCATGGCTTAGGACCAAGCACATGGCAAAAGTTCTTAGGAATTACCTTGGAAGATTCTTTGGAAGGAGGTGGAAGAAATGACTTCCTTCCAGTTTTCGAAGACTTTGTGGACGTTGGGGAATCTGCAGCCATATGCATGGATTTCAAGTTATTGATGTTTTCAAGATACTTTTTCCTCAAGGCTAGCAGATCCTGTAAGTACTTCAAGCAGTCCTGAGTCTTAGAGTACATCCAGTCTCTGTCTTCCTCTTTTGGCTGGAAGCAAGAGTCGATGCTGGTTGTACTTCTGCATTTTTTTAGTGGTTCGCTAACTTTTTCCTGCTTGCCTCCAAGGATGTACATAGAAGTGCTGCGGATCAATCTCACTGCAGAACCTGTGCCATCACAGTAAGGGATGTCGCCAGTCACATTTCTTTGGTGGGAGTTTGGGTGAAATATAGAATGGATCTTTTTGAACATAGTGTGCCACTTCCTTCCCTTTACAAGTTTTCTCTTTCAGCTCCTTAATTTAACCCTAGATCTAGCAATCGGCATCTGTTACTCTTGCCCCCAGCAGACAGACAATTTTGCTGCTTACTGTAATGAGGAGAAAAAGAAACCCCTATTGCTGCACAAATCACTTCCAGTCTAGCGCATTGTGAAAAGGATGATGGCAACGCCAAAGCATTTTTTCTATTCCATTGGTGCCAGTGAAACAGCTTTGTCCTTTCCGCCGTTTAACGTATAGCACAGGAGGTCAAATACCACGCTTTGACCTTTCCTTTGACCGCGGCTCCCCATACAACCCATCAGCATCCCGGCGAAATTCCCTCTTCCCCGTCTGCCCCGCGTTGCTCCGTCCCCTCGCAGCGCCGGCGGGCCGGGGCCGGGGCGCTGTCCGCGGTGCTGACCCGCTGCCGCGCTCCGCCACGCCCCGGGCGGCTGGCAGGGACGCTCTCTTGGAAGAGGCTTGTCGGGATCAGCCTCGGCGGGGACCAAAGCCCGAGCGGGGAGGAATGGTTTCTGTGGAGCGGAGTTCAGCTGCTGAAAGAAGCCGCTCTGGGTCCCACCCGACAGTAACCGGGAGAAGGCTGCGGCTACCTGATAGCACAGCACTACTAGGAACACAGTGGATTCAGATGTCAGGCTCTAGTTACACTCAGTACAAAGATGCCCTGTGTAAGGGATGCCGTAAAATAAAGCACTCTTCCAAAGTACTCACCCAGGAAAATATTGCACACAGAAACCAATGACTTTGTATCTTGCCACATTAGTTCTCCTAGATTACTGCAAGAACATTTAATACAGTGTTTTTGATGACTGGGTTTTAGCTGAAAGCTACTGAGAACATTGACTATTATTGGCCTATTCGAGTGCTGCTAGTATTTGTGACTCTGTGACAACATGATGTATGCTTTAGAAATAAGTAGACAGTGAATTTGGTCAGTTCTCATGATTAAGACAGTCAGCAACTTTTAAAAAGCAAGCAGGAATGTCCAGATCTACCATGTTCAAAAGAGTTTTCATAATTCATCCTCCTCAAGCACTGAGTGCTTGAGAAAATAATTATTTTGAAAGCCAACAGATATCACCCTGCAGACTCTATTGAGCAAATTTCTGCTAATGCCACAGGAAGTGCCAACTGAAGGTTTAAGCATCCGAAGGGCTGTAGGATCTCAACAGGAAAGGTAGGTTCTAATATAAATCTGCATCCATTCCCTCAGGAACTCTGATTTACTGTGTACTAAACATATACCACAGACATCTTAAAACATGCACTTTGTTCATTTTACTTATAGCTAAAGTTGAAAGGTCCTCATAACATAACTAAAAATTGAGGCAAACTAACTTTTTGCCACTTTTCCAGCCTTCTAATATTAGCATAGACATGATTCCCACTGCAGCTGAGAGCAGTCTAGAGATTGTTCTGAAATACACTCAGCTGCTTGAGATCTAGTACCTGTATAGAGGTATTCCATTATTGATTATCTCCAAAGTCTTACTCAAAGCCATAGCTAGGTAATAGATTAAGTTGACTTTATGCTAGCATAAACCATTAGAACTATGAAAAAAGATTATGTGTCTCCCTAGAATTACATGAGATGGAGAAAGTTTCTGGTCATCAATACTAGCATAGAATAATAATAATTCCATATACAGATTGACTTCATTTTTAGAGCAAAAGGCTACAAGGGGATGTTAATTTATTGTCCTGAATGAGTGAGGTAAATGTCTGTCACAGCCATTCTAGACACTGCGTTTACTAAGTTATGAAAATGAGATTGTTCTGGAATAACCCTATTAAATTTGCTACACAGGATACTGGTCTTTGGTTATAGACATGATACAATACCAGTGAGCCTCAGACAGGCACTCTAAGTGACCACATAGTCACAAAACCTGTGATCAAGAAAATCAGTGGTAGCTCAAGGAATTATTGACAAAGAGTTGAGCCAGTAATGTCAATGGAACTTCACCAAGCAACTGCTTATAGGATCAGACATTGCCTTTCAACAGCTGATTGATTTCTAAGGTCATCTGGACTTATAAAGAGCTACTGGGTAAAGCAAAACAAAACAAAACAAAACAAAACAAAACAACAGAAACCCTCACCCACAACCAACCAACCAACCAAGACCCCAAAACCCCCAAGATTCTGTCCATGAAACCACAGAAAAAGATACATCCATGAAGAGAAATTCTGATGATATACACTGTGATTTGAAAAACATTTCATATAGGCCATAGATTTTCCTATCCTGCTTCAACTAAGTACTTAAAACATATGCTGACATCTCACTAATTTAAAGAAAGCTTTCAGGCTCTTAAGAAGGATCTCAACTTTAAGCATGTTCATTCCCAATTTTAAAAAAAGCTTGCTGGGCCACATTCATTCTGTGCCAACATATGTGTGGTTCCCATCATTCACTATGATGTTAAAATAAGGAAGGACTAATGAATGCCTGAGACAATACAGTAGCGGTACTATGTACTAGAATTTCATCTGGAGTAATAAAGGGTCATTTAAAATTATTTCAGGCGTTAATATTTTATTCTATGCATTGGTTATGGGCAGTGGGAATACACAATCTTCCTCTCCTATTGTACAAATGAATATCAATTTGTTTTCTTCAGAGTTTCTGCTGTAATTTAAAAAGCTCCATGGATTTAGAAAGTTGAAGGACAAAATAATGGATATATTCAACGGTCACAAATGTCTCTAGTGTGTTTTGTGAGAAGAGGAATGCCCTATGTATTTTTAAAATATTTTCCTACAAGGCATTTGCATTGAAACATGTGTCCTGAGTAGTGCTTTATTTATTTACAGTCAGACTCTGATCCCCATGCACCTGTAAGTGTCCCTATTTAAGTAAATAGCAGAGCAATTATAATTCAACCACCACAGATCACAGCTCTCTTCCTCAGTGTTACTGCTGGGAACTGAATATGCTACTGTTATCTAAGATGGCTGGTAATTAAAAACCAGGGTCTTATTCAATAATTATTTCCTCCTGAATAAAGACACTTATTAAATGGCAAATATGGTTGAAGAAGAATATTTAGTCTGTTAATTCAAAGTATCAAATTCATGGGCAGCTATTAAATCATAAAGATGTCCCAAGCAAGGAGCTTGTGATAAACAGATCAAATAGACCACTCTAATCAAATAGACCACACTAAATACTTAATGGCATCTACAATTACTAACTTTGACAAGGCAATGCTCATATCTTGTTTGTTCATTTGGCTACTTGAATCTGACTTCATTTACTCAATGTTTTTATTTTAAGTGACCTTTTTTGTATTACTGCTTTCTATGTTTCTGTTTTCTTTGCAGCTAGCAGAGTGATCTAAGTTCCACAGACCACCACCCAATCACTCCCCAAGCTGCTTTTGTTATCTAGCCCTGGCAATCTAGCAATTCCTGAGCCATCATGACTGGGTAGGAAAATCAAGTTTGAAAATGCAATGTATGCATTCTGTTTAACTAAATTAACTATACAGTTGAACAAAACCCCATAAAATCACGTTTGTAGATAAATACAATTAAAAGAAAATCACTCATCTTTGAAGTTTTTCACAATAACTTATTTGTCAAAATGCATTGTTAGCTCCAGGATAACGTGATATCATGCATACAAATCTACCTACTTGATAGTTACATTTCACCTTGACTGATACAAAGGAATGTCAAATCATCCCTGAAAAAAAACAAAGCTCTGATGCCAAAGAAGAAAAACTTTGACAAACTGCAGATGACAAGGTATTCTTTCTCTATCATAAAGTTGTATCAAGCTGTTGTATATCAATCAGGATTATATATTTTATTACATTTTAAAAGTTAAAGTGAAAACACTCTTTGCTTTTAAAGAAAAAAAATTCCACGCTTATAAAATATGAGTGGATAGTGAAGTTATTGAGCCTTATGTTATTTTAGATAATTCAGAAACTAAAGCACAGCTGTCAATCTCTGCTGAACTTGCTATGTCTATATAGCTACATAAAATAATAGATTGCTTGAGAGAGCTAACTGAAACAGCCCAAAGCAGAGGAAAACAGAGCAAACAATTCATCACAACAGGTATCTACACTTTGCTCCCTAGTCCCTTACTATTTACCACATCATATGTTTCCTTGAAGTTCTGCAAAGACACACAAAACCCCACACTATTTCCAAGAGATTTAAGAGAAAATGAACAAATGCAGGAATGCTGAGACCACAGCTCAATACTAAAGAAAAGTAACACCCCAAGGTTTGATACCTGCATATGGTGGTTGTCGTGACACTCACTGTTTCAAAGACCACACATACCTGAAAAGATTAGATGGTGGGGCATTCCCAAATCATAGATCAGGTGCTCCATGTCAGTGCTTCTGATGGGTGGCAAGAAACATCCACTATTAGAGGTGCAATACCACAGGACTCCTACCTTTCATTGACTAAAAGGGAAGATGGAAGAAGGGTGGACCTCATTACCAAGCAAAGAGGAATCCTCAGGAATGGTTGTTTCCTCTTTTTCAGCCCATGAAGGTAAGAGTCTGGAGGAGTTCTGCCTCCCCAGAATGGCTATCAGCAACTGCTCGATATTATTAATCTTTCGGGAAGTTCTCAAAGTATGGGAAAGTATGAGCAATTCTGATACCACACATTTGAAATAGCTACAATTGCTTCTCTGAGGCATGAAACTGGAGAAACCAGTTTCCCAAGAATGAAGGCAAAGATTTTCTTTTGAGCTGAGTTAGATGTCAATGCAGTGAAATCTAGACGTGTTGCTCATGTGAGATTTAATGGTGATCTTTTTTTTTAAGGGTACATGCTTGAGCTGTGCTGTCACCCAGGCAACACTGACCTGCAAAACCAGCTGAGTCAGAAAATCAAGGCTTCTGTCAGAGGATGAATAGAGTTTTTTGTAAATCTGGAGCATCATCTTTCCATCTAATCTAAATTTGAATCTAAGCATTTCCATTTGACTTAGACCCTGCATATTCTCCATAAATTTTCACTGCATGCAAAATTTACATTCATTGAATAGGTTTTCTTGCAGCATAAGCACTGACTGGGATCAACCAAAGCAGTGACTGCATTCCTATCAGGCACGAGAAGATAAAGAAATGCCATTCATGTACAGAGAAACGCTCAGGAAATGATTACACAAATGAGACCTCAGTCACTTTTATTTTTATTTTTATTAATATGTTATCCTAACATCACTGTTGGGAAAAGTTTTGTGTGCATCCTATGACAAAGCAATAAAATGCACTCCAGTGAAACAGCCCTTGCTTTAGAGCTATCTCTATAGCTGTTGCCTGACAGCAGCAGAGGTTGAGAGGTTACCACACTTATCCCCTGCTGTAACTGGCCTCCTCTTTCCCTTTGTTTCCTCGAATAACCCCGCTGTCATGAGAAACTCCATCTCTGTGACAAGCTTGACAAGGGAACTCTGTCTTGTCTTCTGTCACACAGGGTCAAGGGACAACCAGTTGGCCTTGCTTGTTTTATTGGAAGAATTCATGTCCTTTTAGTAGAAACACTGTTAGGACCTTTCAAAGCTTTGTTAGTCTTTGTTGAATTAGTTATTGTCTCTTCTCTTGAGTCTTTTGTTCCAAAGATGGCTGAAGAATTATTGTGATGTCTAGCTTGTTGCCTGTCACATCCATCACCCATTGATAAAGTCTTTGCCAGGAGAATGTGATAAATAGCTAAGATTCCTTCATGATAGTTCAATGAGGAATGGATGTTGTAAGCAGCAGTTCTTCAATTTAGTTTGTAGAAGACAAATATTTAAAGGACCTGTCGGTCTTGATCTTTAACTGGATCATCTGTTTCTCATTCCAATTAAATTCTAATACACTGTTTATCCTTCCCACAAAGGAAGTCCACGGGGGGATTTATAAGAAGGGACAGTCTGGATCTTTTGGTAGGTCCGAGTTGCCAGACCATATCAGTCATCTCCAGGCAAGGCCCACTCACAATACCTACAGACATTTCGGTAGGCACACTTGGATCCCTACATCCCATTTCTATCTCCTTCCTACACTGCTAACCCAATGAAACACGGCAAAGACTAGTTTAACTGCAGAAGTAAAGAAGGAGCAGTTTGGCTGGGATATCTGACAAAGAGAGACTCAGTACAATTGAGGTATCACATGAGCACTAGGGAGGATAGAAATAAAGAGAAGAAATACTTCTTGAGCACTTCCCAGTAGTTTTTTTTGACCATATTAACTATTTTTCTGCTCAGATCACAGTGTCCCTGGTGAAAAATATATCTGTATACAGCCTAACACACAGTGGTCCTGCCCTGCCCACCCCTGCCCCTGCTGCCACGACATAATTAATAAAAAGGAATTATTCTCTCTTATATGTTTCTTGAACATATCTCCTAGTACATCTCCTTCAGCACCTGCAAAAGCAGTTATCAATTGGAGCAGCTCTGGTCATGCTAAGGAACACAAGGAGTCAGTCAGCACCCTCTCAGCATACACCAGCTACCCCTGCAATGACACCCTACAAGGGACTGAGTCCTACAAAACCATCACTAGTATGAGTGCACACCACCGGCTGTCCATTCCAACAACTGCTGTCATCACTCCATGCATGGTTGGAATGGAAAAGGTTTTACTGATAACAAGTAGCTCTCTGAAGGGGAGCGACCAAATATGGAAGATGACTATTAACCAGGATTGGCAGGAGCAGGTTTTGTTGCCTCTCTCTGAATAGTCAGTAAAGATGCGGAAGAATTCAGCTTCCATGTCGTTCTTGCTCATTTGCCAGTTTTAACAGGAAATACTGTTGCTGGTAAACGTGAATTCTTTCTCCTCGGCTCATTTGATCTTGTGCCTCTACTCACTTCCCGCCTACCCTTCCGCTGCTCTTGTAACGCAGCCCTGCCAGTCTGCATTCAATAAGACACATCTAAAGGGTGGAGGCAAGAGAGGAAGAAGTGGCTATCCAGCCTTGCTTACCTCTTTCAATCTAAACTTCAAAAAGTATTACCCCTACATGCACTGTGAACAGTCAAATCATACACTCCTTAGAACTGTGGCTATCTGCAGGGGCAAAGAGAGTTCATTTACATCCTCCCAGGATTTTTCAATCCATTAAAGTCACCTTAAACAGTAGCTGACCTACTAGGTGGGGTCTAAATATGAGGGGAAAAATATCGTTCTAAAGTGGTGGCTGCGCAGAAGTTGTAAGGAGACTCGCTACCCAGCTCTTGGGCACAGGGTAGCTGCTGCTGGAATACCTGGATGCCAAAAGGCTATGTGAAACCCTTTGGCAGCTTGAAAAAGTGGACAATGGATGTGTCCCTAGAGTAGATGCTGCTTGCAGTGGGCTCACAAATTTTAAGAAACTTTGAGATGGCTCACCAATAATACTCAAGGAAGAAAGACAAAAATAACTAAACCTTTATCTACTCATGTTCATAAAGCAACCTGAAAAGTCTCAGGAAAGGTACCTGGGTAAGATTTCAGTCAGGTCAGAAAAACCACTGAGACATAGGTGCAGGTGGGCAGGTAAGCTAAACTGGGTTTGCAGCTTAGCAAGATGTTTGCAGTAATCTGCAAAGCCAAATGACACTTTTCAGGTTAAGCTATTCATTAAATTCACAAAGCCTGCAAGTCAACTTTGTGCTCAAAGGAACATGGAGATTTACACCTGCACCCTGAAATCAGGCAGAACTTGTGCCTTTGAACCAAGATGGGCAAAATACAGAGGTGCTAATGATGTTTTTCTCTGAGGCATCCAGGTCAGGCAGGAGGGGATGAAGGTAGACTAACTGAAATGGAAGGAAATATTTATGTGAACTGATGTCCTGGGTTCAGCTGGGATAGAGTTAATTTTCACAGGAACCCGGGAGGGGGCACAGCCGGGACAGCTGGCCTGAACTAGCCAAGGAGCTATTCCATGGCATGTGCCAGCATGCCCAGTATGTATATATGGAGCGGGCTGTGGGGTGGTCTCTCGGCTTTTCGGTGGGGAAGTGGCGGAGCGCCGGGTTCCAGGTGGTGAACGGTTGCACTGTGCATCACTCGTGTTGTGTATTCTCTTATTTGCATCGTTATTGTTCTAATTTTCTCTTTTTGTGTTGCCCCAGTAAATTGTCCTTATCTCAACCCTCGAGGTTCTGGTTTTTTTTTTTTTTCTTCTTTTTTCTTTCTGATTTTCCTCCCCATCCCACCGGAGGGGGGCAGGGGGAGTGAGCGAGCGGCTGCATGGTCCTTTGTTACCAGCTGGGCTGTAACCAGCTGTGATGGGTTGACCATGGCTGGACGCCAGGTGCCCACCAAGTCGTTCTATCACTCCCCCCCTCTTTGCTAGACAGGGGAGAGGAGAAAAAAATATAACAAAGGGCTTGTGGGTCAAGATAAGGACAGGAGA
>JANZLQ010000008.1:31844539-31855035 GCA_026212715.1 Elanus axillaris
TGAATGATCTCTCCTGTCCTTATCTCGACCCACAAGCCCTTTGTTATATTTTTCTCTCCCCTGTCCAGCGAAGGAGGAGGGGAGTGATAGAACGGCTTTGGTGGGCACCTGGCATCCAGCCAGGGTCAACCCATCACATTTGGCTACAAGGATACTGTGGGAGACTATGCTGAAAGCCTTGCTAAAGTCAAGGAAATTACATCCACCAAGGAAGTCATCTCCCCAAAGGCAGCAATCAGGTTAGGCAGGCATGATTTACTGTTGGTAAGTACATGCTGGCTTTTCCAAATCACATTCTTGTCCATCTTAAGTGTGGAAATGTCTTTTGAGGATTTCTTGATAATCCTCCAGGGGTCTGAGGTTAGACTGATCAGCCTGTAGTTCCCCAGATCATCCTTCTTGCCCTTCTTGAAGTGGGTTATGACATTTTCTTTCTTCCAGCCATCTGGAACTTAACCAATCACCACAACCTTTTAAATCTGATAGAGAGCAGTTTCATAATGGCATTGGCCAGTTCCTTTAGTGCTGTCAGATGTAGCCCATCCAGCCCTATGGACTCATCTATGTCCAGCTTATTGCACCCTGACTCAGTCTTCTAGTGTGATTAGTAATTTTCACCTCTGAACTTTGCTACTAGATACAGACGTGTGGCAGGCCTGACAGCACACCTTGTAAGTAAAGATCTTGTGAGTGAAGACAGGTTTTTCCAACTGGCAGGCTTTTCCACTGACAGAAGTCAGGAACTGTTCTAGTCTGTTCTGAGCCAGTTTCCAGTTGTTCAGAGAAGGCTTTGTCTGTCTTTTTTTCTTGATTGAGTGGGCTATAGGAGATTCCCACAGCAATATCCCTTTTGTTAGCTTCTCCTGACCCATGAGCTCTTGACTGTCTCATGCTCTGTTCCCTCACAAACTTGCATGCATTCATGCCACTCAGTTGCCTAGAGCACAAACCCCACCACCATCTGCCATCCTTTCCCAAAGAACCTGTATCCAGCCACAGCAGTTCCAGTTATGCAACTGTCCCGTCACACCTTTAATCATCTGGTTTTACACCCTGTGGGTGCTGAGGTCTTTCAGGAGTGATTCTGAGGTTCAGCAGCCTGAGCACTGGCACTGGCCATCCCATCTGCCCAGCAGAATGGAGCTACCCTGGTCTTGGTAAGACAGTCCCATATTGGAAGGACTTTGGAAGCAGACTAAAACCATGGCTACATTAATTGTTGAAGAAATCAAAATATTGGAACACATTGGTGTTTTCAGTAGCTGTTATCAGCAAGGAGATGAGCTCTTGTGATCCTGTACAGAAGCTTTCTGAGGTCTGCAGTTTCATGCCTAGGTAGCAAGCACTGCAGTGGCCTAGTTTGGACACTTGATCTGCCTTCATAAGAACACATCCAAAGGCTATACAAATGATTGTGTGGCTCAGGAAGGCCTGAGGTGACACAGATGGCACTTTTGTAACTGGTTTTCCTCTCCTGAATTTGTCCAATTGTTTTCTGAGCTCATTTATCTTCTGCAGCATCCTGTGGCAGGGAGTTCCACTGCTGCATGAGGAACTACTGTTGTACAGGAAAGGTTACCTGCCAAACCTGCCACCTGCTAGTTCCATTTGATACCCCCTTGGTTTGCTGTAGGGAGAGACAGTCAATAACCCTTTCTTCTTTACCATTTTCAGACCACTCGTTGTTTTATAGGTTTCTATAAAACCTCCCTCTGTTCTGTTTTCTCCTTTCAAGCTAAGTCCTAATCTAGTTAGTTATTCTTCACAGGAAAACCATTCCATGCTTTTGTTCATTCTTGCTACCCTTCTGTATTTTTTTCTATGCTGCTATGTGCTTTTTGAGCTAGGGGGGCCATAATGACACATAGTTCTGGAGGTGTAGATGCACTGTGGATTTACAGAATGGCTTGAAGGTGTTTTCCATTTTGTTCTCTGTTCCTTTCCTAGTAATGTGACTTGCTGCTTTGATGGCAGCTGAGCACTGAGCTACCCTTTTCATAGATCTTTATATAGCCCCAAAGTCCAATTCCCAAGCAGTACAAGTCAGTTCAGAGCCTACTATCATATTTGTAAAATTAGGTATTTTTTCTTAAGTAATTAATTTTAGAATTAGCTACATCATTGAATTTCATCTGCCTTTTTATTGCCCACTTGCTGTGTATTGTGAGAATCTTCTGCAACTTCCCTAGCAGTCCATCATCTTTACTATCTTGGATGCTTAATAAACTCAACAAACTCTCATCTCATGAAGCCCCCTCTTTTCCAGGTTTAAGTCATGCTGAACTACATAAGCTTGAGTACAAATCCCTGCATGACTCCACTGCCAACCTCCTTCCACCGTCAGAACTGGCTATTTATTTCTACCTTCTGTTTCCTGCCTTTTAATCAGTCCTTTATTCACATAACCTTACCTCTTAAACCATCACAGCATGGTTTCTTTAAGAAGGTTTGATGAAGGACTTTGGAAAACCATTCTTGGCTGTACACCTATTTGTTGATGCCTTCTGAAGCCTCTAATAGATTTATGAGGTGTGATTTCCCTTTATAAAACCATGTTGACTCTTCCCAAACTAACTCAAAATTATTTCTGTTGAGATAATGAATTGTCTCTCAGCTGAGCCTGAGTGTCATTTGAGTACAGAGCAATCCTCCTTGTGGCATCCTTTCCCAGCTTCCAGGACTCAGCATAGTGTAAACTGCTAAATTTACACAGAATCCAGACTTCCTGAGCCAAAACCTGTGTTCAGATCACTGTGTGACCAACTGCTACATTGTGCTACCAATGGATTTTCTCGTCCCTTAATTTGTCAAATTTCCTATTGAATCTCTTTTCATTCCTCAGGTTTCCATAGCAGTTCATGGCAGTGAACGACACTGAATTCATGCTCTGCATGAGAAGATAGTCACATTTATTTGCAGTCTTCACCTGGATAATTTCACTGAGCGCTTCCTGTTCCAGAAGTCCATGCAGGGTGCTGGGCAATGTCACTTCAGTACCTGGGAAGGATTGTGTCACGCTGCACCCAGGAACAAACAGGTTGTGACATAAACGGGAGGAAATTACACATGTGCATGTGGGGAAGGAATCCAACTGCTGGATACAGAAAGCCCTGCAAGGCATTGTAAATCCTGTCATGGGAAATGTCTGTGGTGGTAAATGGAAGAGGGATGGGGAGAAGGTTCAGATGCTGGATCATTTGGTTGCTTGTTGGCTTTGTTTTGGACCTTTTCAAGCAGCTTTCTCCAAGGCACTACCTGGTTCCCTTCACCCCAAGGACTGTTCCCACTATGGAAGAGGCTACACCAAGCCTGGTCCCCTCTGTTTCCAGCACTGCCCACCAGACTTTATATCTCCCTGTCTTCCCACATGCCCTTGGGCATCCCCTCAGGGACATGCTGTAAAAACACCTCTCAGCTGGGCTGCAATGCAGTCCTCACTATTTCAGATAACAGCCTCCCCTGTGAAAAGGGATAGTTGTGTCCTAGAGCCATAAGGGTCCTGCCACGGTCCGGGAGGGGAGCCAGGCCAGCTCCTGTGTGGTATGTCTGTGACCGATGGGACAGCTCTGATAAGGGTGGGCACAAGTCAGGCAGCGCTGGGCTGGCCTTGGAGCTGGAGATCAGTATTCAGCCTGCTTTTATTTAGCAATTCACAGATCAATGGTGTTGCATCAATTTGACCACTGAAAGGGCATCCCTGGAGTCCTTAGAGAGCTTCACAACAGAAGAGGCATACCCTGCCTCTGCTTTGACTCGGGTTTTTGCATTAAGCATAGTTCACTTTTAAATCAGTCATCCTTTTTAATCACTTTTCTCCTAAATATATGAGGCATAAAATGCAAAATAGCTTGGTAGGTGGAGGCCATTAATCCAATCCACCCATTGTAAATAAAAACTGCTGACCGTTAGTACGTAATGAAATAGCAATGAAAATGGATTTAGCCAAAGCTGACCAGTTAGTAAGAGAAATACCCCATTCACATCTCGGTGACTGTGAAGTACCTGTATTTTGTGGTGGGGATCAAAGCAATGCAAGCAATGCAGTATGCTTTTTTTTTTTTTTTCCTTTGGTATACTCACTGGGAAGCCACCTGCCTACAAAAGTTGCTAGTGCCATCTCGTGGTTTTCATGCACACGAGTGTCAGCACAAGGAGCTGCCAGCCCAGGTGGGTTACTCTGTGGGCCCCGGCCCTCTGCACCCCACAGCTGTGCTTTTTCACCCTCCCTTCCATGACAAAGCTGGGCAGCAGAATAACCCAACGGCTTGATGATGATGCAACGTGTCATTTTGCTGCACCGGAGCTGCGGGCAAGGAAGAGGCTGCAACCTGTGAGGCGACGACTCAGGATGGAGCTGAGCAGCTGCTGCAAACAAGCCCTTGAGCACAACGTGGGAAGCCGGCTGGCTGTCACAAAGTCCCCTATTTGACGGAAATTTTAGCCCTCCTGGTACAGAGATAATCTGCTAAGTATGACCCATGTCCTGCCAAGACAATGCTTCTTGTTAGGTTAGCGGTTCCACTGGAGCACTCCGGCTCCTTAGGTGTAATGCACTTGGTGACAGGGCCTCCAAAAACTGATACAGCTTAAGAATGCAGCACATAATACCAATTTTATAGTTCCTCCTACTTCAGTGAATTAACAGCTGTCTTCTTGTAGTTCACATGTGCTATTGCATGGACAGATTTTTTTTAACTGGATTGCAATTAGGAGCAAGTGGGGGGTTTTACATGGTTTGCCATGACATGGCTGAGATTCCCACTTTTTCCTACTCTGGGTTGGGGTTTTTTCAGTCACAAGAAAGCAAAGCTTTAATTAATTACTTGGTGGCTCTGCTCATGGATTTTGACTACTTGCCAGCATTCCCTTGTTGCGCCATGTAAATCCACAGAAATGCAGCCTGTGCCCGAAGTTTCTCTCCCCACAGTTTGCTGCCTTGCTTTCTTTTAAGAGCTGGTTGCTCTGTGGTTTTCCCACAGGAGGGGTGAGGATGCTCATTCCCACCCTGCCACGTTTCTAAAGGCTGTGCAGAAGCTTTGAAGAAAGGCATTTTGGGGCTGCCTGTGGCAGCAATAGCCACAGCTGCTGCTGGGGCCACCACTGCCACCTGCCTGGGTGGGAGACGGGGAGGAGACAGCTAGCAATGAGGTCAGGGGGGTGTTGGGACAAGCCAAAGGGCAGGAGAGAAGCAGAATGATAGGATCCAGCTGTGACCTCCCTCCTGTTTTCTAGCCCCAGATGGTGCACCAGCTCCAGGCATGCAGGGCCATGTAAGACACCCCCACACACACCTCTTCAAGGCATCAGGGGTGAGATACGGGTGTGGTGGAGGGCAGCCACCAGCCCCAAGGACTAAGGATGCTGAAGCTGTCAGACTGCCAACAGAGCCCCAGTGCAGGGAGTGGTTTCCAGGACAACCTTTGCTCTGAGCTGACAGGCTGGTTTGCTGTTTCAACACCTTCCTTCACAGATGAGTTCCCTCGGATTCATGCTGCCTGTCCCCACAGACCCTCCTCTTCTCTGTCCTTCCCTTAATCTTCCCTTTTCTTTTCTTTATCTTCCCATCCAGCTCATCCCTCTCCATCACAAAACCCCAGGCCTACAAAAATCACGCTCAGCACAGCACTAACACCTCCTTGGCCAACATGAGCCTGGAAGTGCTCCCAATCTTCCCATATGCCGGTTCCCCAACAGATCCCCTGCCTCAGCTCTTCAGGCAGGTCCCAAGTTCAGGGCTGCGCCTGCGGCTCTGTGTCCAAAATGGAGCAGGACAGGTCCCAGGCTCTTTTCCTCCTGCCTACTCCTCTGCTTAGCATCTTCTTGTTGAATTAATGGGGTTCGATAAGCTGCAGGGTACAAAACTCTGCTTTCAGCATTGCTGGGAATCATTCGGTGACACCCACACAGATGCAGCTGCAGGTGTACCCTGCTTTTCTCTGCACAGCAAGGCTCCTTGTCTGTTAGACGTACCAGCTCACTGGAACGTGCCTTTTCTGATGCTGCAGTTTGGGGTAGATGGTCCAAAGAGAACCTGGTTGCTCTCTGGAGTGACAGCTAGCTTGCAGCCTGCCACAAAATGAATAGCATAGCAAGGTGGAACAGATTTTTGCCCCAGGCCTTCTGTGCTGATGTGTTAAGGTTGGCAGCATCATTTGGAGAAGTGAATTAATCTTATTGGAGTTGTGTACAAATGGGACGGGGCTGGGGGGGGATGTGTGAATCCATGTTGATTATTTTGAAGCCATAAACAAGTGGCATCAGAAAAGAATTTGACAACCATATGGACTTTCAGAAGTGTGAAATCTTCTGAAAATGATATGCAATCTTGTAAAGACTGGCATGAAATAAAAGACTGGAGATGTGGATGGATGAGAAGTATACAGAGGGGGACTGCAATCTGTGATACAGGAGTTAAGATTCTGGGTACAGGAAAAGAATGCTATATAGAAAAAAGTATATATAAATTAAATTAATTTAAATTAAATGAAGTTACATAAGAGAATTCTCCCAAAGGTGATAGGAATAAGTCAGTCCTATTTCTTATTGCTGGTTATTAGAACTAGACTCTTTAGGGAACTGCAGTCTCAGGGACTGAGCAACAACTTTTCCATGAAAATAATAATTGTTTTTCTAGGACGCTTCACTGAAGATGCCACATGCAATCTGGATTTTGCACAGGGCGAAAACTACAGGTATAAGAGAGAAGGTCCAGCTGAAGGGCACCAGGCTGTTTCTGCTGAGTTCGGTAACTAATGTGACATTGCCAGCTTTGTCCCCTGATGTTGACCAAAAGAGTGAACATCATCACTTATCCCAGAGCTTGGAAGGTGCTGGCATTGCCCCCGAGCGGCATGTAGGAGGACAAGAAAGCAGATTTGCAAATTTTGTAACTTTGGTGTAGAACATCTCCATATGCACTATATGTGCCTACGGTGGGGCCATCTCCATGGGCCACGAGGCCTGAGAGAGGAAGGTACATGATATGAAGTCACCCACACACTGGGAAAGGAGTTAATTGCTGCTCTGCTGTCTTGGGGAAATGGGGGCTAGTGGCAGGGAGAACTCATCAGATCAGGACAAGGCTCCACCATGCTGTGTGAGGTCATACCAGCGAGGAGAGAAACTTGAAGCCTGGGCTCTGGGGGACTAAGTGCTGCTCTGAGCCTCTTTACACCCTGGGTGTTTGATGCCTTTCCCCTTCAAGTTATCACAGTGCACAATACTGCGAGACACAAATTGCAGCAAAAATCTATTCAGGTTTGATTTATGAATGGCTCTGATTTAAGCTTCTTTGGCAGCAGCCCAGGTCCAGATACTGGTTTGTAATGCTCATCACACTGTGAGAGAATAGGAAAAGTGGATGAAAGGTGGAAAACAAACCAGCTGTGGCATCCTAAAGAAGCAGGAAAAAAAGCAAGCTGAATGCTCAGAGGAGTAATGATCTATCATGAGAAAGCACAGATCAGGGCAAAAGCTGGCTTTCGTGTATTGATAGAGATGTATGATGGAATGAAATGTATGATGTGTGTGAAGTGGATCTGTTGGCATAGTTTGGACATTGGCTCTGATACATCAGCAGAACTTTGGCTGTGAAGTTACTGTGGTTTGACAAGAGGAAGATGATGTTACCTGTGCATCCTGTACTGCATGTTACTGCTGCTACCAAGGCACCAGGATCTCAGCCCAAAGAAATACAAAGGTTACTGGCATAGGCGAACCCAGAATCAACTGAAAGATCCTGGCTGATCTCTCAAGGGAGCACTTATGGGATTTTTGAAGCCCTGTAAAATGTGTGTTTGTTTAGCTCACCAAAGGTGTGTGAAAGTTCATAACGATCATCTCTTCCCTCTTAAAATGTAAGAGGCACTTAATTGCCTCAGTGGAAAAGCTGCTGTTTGAGCCCCTGCCTGGCACATTTTGCATCCTCCTGGGAAGGAGTGGCAGGTGGCCATGGCTGCTCCTTCTCCATCAAAGTCAGCTATTCCTTGAACCACAGAGAAAGCAAAAGGCCCCTCTGTGACATGGTGTATAACCAGGCCCTCGTATGGCAGCTCCAGGGTCCAGATCTCTAAGAAGCAGTTAAAAATTTCTTACATGGTTGGTTCTTTACTGCAGCCTCAGCAGTCTGAAAAGGGCAGAAGCTTGTGTGCCCAGCAGCTTCTCTCGGCTACATCCACCAACAGATACCCTGCCTCCCTACAGACCTCAGTGGTCTTACAGAAAAAGTGGAAAGTTTCAGAAGGGTGGTTTCAGAGCAGCCTGCCTCAGGTGTCTGGGGAAGGAGAAGCTCCTGGAAGAGCCAGGCTTTATGACTGCATGGCAGGTCAGGCAGGGGAGGGTCTGCACAGGTGTCCCTCACAGCCCAGCTCTGGTGTCCCATCACTGAAGCATCACAGGAAACCTAACTGGGATGCAGCTAAAGGGAGGTGAGAGGGATCCCAGCCTTGTTCTGCTGTGGCACGGGGTCAGTGTTGAAGAGACCATGCAGGTCACACCAAGCACTGAGAGAGCAGCTGGGACACAGTGGGACAGACCAGCTGTTCCACAAAGAGCACTAGTAACAAGGCTTCGGAAGTAATATCTTCACTTTTTTTTTGGCCATTTCCCCCTCACACGTATATACCCAAAGGCGTTTTCTGCTTTTCTCCAGTGTGGTTTGTATCTCAGCAGGGTACATGCTCTAGAATTGCCTACCCCTGTTTTGCTTTGTGCCCAGAGTGAAGAAAGCAGAGTCTGGGACACACACAGTCCTGTAGTCTGATATTTTGGGTCACTCTCTGTTCTGCAATATTCCTGTTAGGTCCCAATGTCTTTAAGAAGTCAGTACACACACAGAAAGATTCATATGTATCTTAAATTTTTCCAGATGTGTCTTCTAACTACACCCTTTCTCTTTTTCCCCTTGCCTTTCATTAGGCCATTGCAACACACAACAATCTTTTGTTTCTTGGTGACATTAGCACAGTCATCAGGAAATTTAATGTCTCATGGTCTCCTTCCACCACTGAATGTGGTGTTTGAAGTTAGTCTTAAGAGGGACCAGTGAGAAAGTGTCACTGATGAGAATGTGATGAAATGCATAGAGGAACATAAGGCTCTTCTGCTATTTAAAAAGGAAACTCCTGAGAACAGTTTAAGATGTCATGATCTGTATTTTCAGACTGTGGCACTCCACAGGCCTAAAGAAAAGCATATCAAGACCCTCCTTATTTTGTTATTTAATGAGGTACAGGGTTTAGCTGAGGAATTTAAATGATTGACTGATAAGTATTTGGAATTCTTGAGGATCATAAAGATCAAGGCAAAGGATTCAATCCAGGATAATTAATTTTGACACTGGGACAACTCCTAGCTCTTTTTTTTCCCCCTAAACAAAAGACGGATATTTTTTCTCTTCTTAGAACACTGAAGTAAAAGGAGGGTCTTGTTTTCCAAGGAATTGGAACGTTAAATGCCCCCATATTTGACACGACCACTTACAGCTGTTCTATCTGTAAAAGAAAGAAAATATTGAAAAACAGCAATTTCTTAATTTCATGATTCGTTCATTCATCAGCTGGTCCTTTGACACTTTTTCTTAATTAATAGAGTTGTTACAAGACAAAGCAGCAAGAGAGACACATTAAGCAAGGAGAAAAAAAATCCATTGAGAAATAAATGTTTTATATTTAATTACAACAGTCATGCAGTAAGCATATGTGCTATGCCACATCTCAAGCAGAATCAACGCATTGTTGTGCCCTTGAAGTGACCTTCAGAAAGAGCAATTAGCTTTGTAACACTTTTTCTTTCCTATTACTAGTAATGTTTCTGGTAAAACAAGATAGTTTAGCAGTTTAATTTTGTCTTCTTCCAGAACATAGATTTGCCATGTTTGTACATTAGGGATGGGGAATATAACAGCGCTGAGGGTCCCAGCTTGAAAGGCATCTCAGGACAAAAGTGCACAGAGAACAAATCCAGATGAACCACCAGCAGCCATCCTGTCATTAATGGCACATGCCTTCTGCCTAGCTTCACACAAGACCCTCAGCCATGTGCTACCTCGGTTCCCCAAGAGAAAAACTGAGAATAACACTGTGTTACTGCATCTACGTCTAATGCAGAGCTGCTTACTAGAGAGAACCCTAAACAAAACGATATTATTTTGTTAGATGCATATTCCAGCAGACTTCACTTTAAAGGAGGGGAAGGCAGTGCATGTTTTCTGTAAAAGCTGAGCCCACATTTGAGCCATGAAACCTCAGCTTGGAGCCAGTGCTCTGCTCCCACCAGACTCCAGCTGTGTTAGAAAGAGCTCATGGCTGGAGATGAAGCAGGCTGCACACTGATACGAGAGGGGGCAGCTTCCCAAAATCACTGCTACTCTGGAGATTATTTTTATTCTCTTGATCTCCAAGAACCACTATAGCTCAGAGGTGACACCCTTCTGACTGTGTTTAGGAAAACATAAGCTACAAGTGCAGGGGGGCCAGAGATGAGATCTCATAGTTCCA
>JANZLQ010000008.1:31855135-31865755 GCA_026212715.1 Elanus axillaris
GGGGAGGCGGGGAGGAAGGGCATAGCAAGCAAACAGACTTCATGCTAGAAGCCAGCACTTGTTCATGTGAGTACCTGCTCGCCTACTTCTATGGCTTGAGCTGGTTTTGCCTCTCCTGTTCAGGGCCGTCCAAATAAAGGTAAAGCCCAGGTAGTGAATGACGCTGTTCTCAAGGGATCAGAGGTGCCATGGTCACTACAGTATCTGAAGAACTACCACCTAGCTCTGTGAAGAATTTGCCTAGTGTTAGCCACTTCAGGACCAGCAAGTTACTTTTCAGTATCCCATTTCTGGGACATTCATCTCTCCTGACCTTTGTTCTGCTGCTTCCTCCCTTTTTCCATCCACAGGAACACCTGCAACAATATAGAAAAAGAAAAAAGAAATCAATTTTAAAGTTGTTTCCCTGAGCCATAACACTGGGCAGGGGTTATTCGGGCTCTGTAACAAGCTTTTCTTGCCACCTTCTCTACAGTTTTCTCTGTTGCCTTAGCAAATAGTAGACCAACCCTGGTAGAGCTGAGCACCATCACCTCCCAACACCAGTGGGTAGGAGGGTGCAACTGCAAATTACCCTTGTTCCTGTGGAAATGAAATCCATGAATCACCTTTAGCTCTAACACCGCATTGCTCCTTCATCCTTGCATGCTCTTTCATACCTAGGAGGAGAGAAATGCAGCTGCCATGGGTAAGACCCATGTGCCAGAGCCCAAGAGGGCTGTCCAAGGCCCCAGGTTGTGGTGGGGGTGGAAGCGAGGGGGCTGGGGAACAGACACTAAACGGTGCCAGGCCATCGCAGAAGAGGGGAAACCAGTGGCATGGGGCCAGCTGCTCACAGGAGAGTCAGGTGGATTATTTCCTGAGGTCTTCCCTAAAAATAGAGAAATCTGCTTTGCCTCCGAGTGAGAAAAGCTCCCGGCTTATTCTTAGCAGCTCACTCTCTCTCAAGCATAGCTGAGAGAGATGGGAGCCTTCTTTCTAGGAGACTGATGGTACCCTCAGATACTCTGCTGGGAGGGAAAGGACACTCTAGCCTCCGTTGCTGCATCTCCTTGTTCAGGAACTGAATGCCAGGTCCAGGTTTGAGTTGGTAGACACCTGCTCAGGCCTGTAAAGGATGTGTGCTATGGCAGCTGCCTTGCTAGAAAAAGGAAAAAAGAACTGCTATAAATGCCTACATTTTTTTGTAGAAAACTGTCAGCAGGAAAACAATGGTGTATGACTGGGGGGGACATGCTCACGATGAGTGTGATGGTTCATTTCTCAGCTACATCAGCCAGGCCACATTAAATAGGACACCAGCAGGAGGTGCAAACCATCCACCCTGCAGTAAATCAACCCCTTAATGCTCTCTTCTGCTCTGACTTTGACTAACTTCAGTTACCAGAGGGATATTTCCACTTGAAAGAGGATCCCAATGCCATTGTGAATGTATTTATTGATCCACCTTTGGATCTTCTTTTTTTGTCAAGTCTTAAACTTACAGCTGTAAACTAACCTTGACTTTTCTCCAGCAGGATTCTTCATCCCTGTGCATGGCTGTCCCTTCAAGTCTGCTCAGCTGTCATTCACAGCACTCACAAGGACAGGCTGAGCCCATTGCCTGGACCACTAGGGAGAAATATTGAACATCACAGTTCCTCTGTGGAAACAGTAAGCCAAAGGCTTTGCCTTTCCTGATGCAGGACACCGTGGGCTACCACTGATTCCACATCAGGAGGGAGGGGAGAGCAGGAGTCTGGTCTCAGGGAGGCTGTTTTGGGCTTTTGGGTCACACCCGGCCACCTGGGCTGTGGTAGCCTGAGAGCTTTGCTGTGGTCTCTGTGCTTCATCCAGGTCTCCTCCGTGCCTCCAGCAGACACGTCCCTCTCCTCCCGGGTGCTCTTGCTGCCTGCGGGGCCACTGCGGTCGAAGGCTCTCACAGCTGCTTCTCCCCACCGCCAGTCTAAGGCTCTGCTCATTGCTCACCACTGCTGCTTGTTTGCTTTATGGGCTACCATGAGGCTGGGAAAGACCTTCAGCACTCTGCTTTCTGTGTCACAAGAGGAGGGCAGAGCTCAGCTGCTCAGTAAGGGAAGAAAGACGAGAGCCACGGTGGGATGCACACAAGTAAAGACACACACATGCTCGCTCACACCTTCCCAAGGCTCAGTCAGACATGGTGCTTGTACACAGGCCAGAAAAAGAGAGAGGACTTATATCCACAAAGTCATGCTCCTTTACTGCTGAAAAAGAAGAAACTGTTCTGCTCTTTGGATTTTCATGCTTTTCACTTT
This sequence comes from Elanus axillaris, assembly GCA_026212715.1. NCBI lineage: Eukaryota > Metazoa > Chordata > Aves > Accipitriformes > Accipitridae > Elanus > Elanus axillaris. Next base: position 31,857,412 of record JANZLQ010000008.1, read on the forward strand.
CTGCCTTGTTGCAGTGCAGCACTGACAAATGCTATCTGTAAAAAGGAAACAGCAACAGAAAGCTGTTAGGAAGACATCTTCCAGTTAGTGCTTTCCCCTTTCCTTACAACTCCACCTTTGCACAGTGGTCTCCCCGCTCTGTGTTTAAAGCCGTATCTGCCTGTAACTCACTCACGGCATAGAGCACTAGACCTCCCTCCGTGAACCACATGCACCAGCAGATAATCCAGATCAGTTTACCTCTGTGTACCTGGCAGCACGCTACTGTGCAGTGACCAAATATCAGAAGAGTTTGTGGTTAATTAGGATCAGATTAATCCCTGCTGACTGCCTGTCTCTGTGTAAAAAAGGGCACTAGAGGTTGGAAAGTATTAAGTACCTTAAACATCTACTTGCATAATGTAAAAACCCACTGAAGATCCAGATTTTGTGCTTGAAAGAGTGGATGTGAAATTATTTACCCCTAGAGGCATTTAAACAAGCATCTTATCCTATCAAAGCAAGAAAATCCATTAAAAAATTTCCAGGAGAAAATGTAACAAATATTCGGCCATGGAAAATAATAAACCAGCAGCACAATGGAAACAAGACATCTACAAAAAAAAGGCCTTAGAGATTCTGAACATAATTTCCAACTTCTAAGGATTTAGTTCAGCATATGAAGGGTAATTTTTATAGCTGCAGTAAAGCTTTTTCTGGGATACAATTGTACCTAGTTTTCCATTTTATTAGTTCCTATTTATTATAAAAATACAACAGCTAATAATTAGATAGCTTCATATTTACACCCAGTCAGTCCCCATGGAGCCCAGAGGGCTTCACAGAAAAGACATTTCCTTGCTTTTATATGTTCAAATTATTTACCGCATTCCTGACACTAAAATGTGGATTATATTTTGTTGAGAACCTTAGCTACCCTAAGCATGTAAGTGGTTATTGGACATTTCAAAATATGGAGAACTTTTGTGCTTTTCTCTTAATTCTAAATGCAATAGTATTTTTAAATGAGGAAGGACCCTGAGGTTGGTTAAAAATGCTGAGTAGCTATATAAATGGAGATAATAGTAGAAAGATTTTTAGAGGCGAGATGGACTAATAACGGGTCTACAGGTCTGTGACAAAATGTCAAATTTACACACATCTTCACATACACTAGGAGACCATCAGGCCTTATTTGTTTCGTAATTTTTCTTACTGGCACATTTATATAAGTATTATGGATATTTATATAATAACAGCTCCTTTTGAGGTCATCTGTTCTTGTGACTTATTCCCCATTTACAGTCATAAGCTTCTTGTTGTGACATCACCTTGGCATCTGCAGCAGTACCTGTGATGTCACCGAAAGGGATTATGACCTGAAGTGGGGAGTAAGCTGCAAGAGCAGATCAGCTCCTGAAGAATAAAGGTTTTGTTTTGCCCAGCTAGCAGAGGGAGACAGAAGCACCCCACCCACCCTTTCTCCTCCGTCTGTCATGGCGGAGCAGGACCATTTTTCCACACCATGCTGGCTGGTAGTGGAAGGAACCCTTGCCACTGCCAGTGGAACTCACCGTGGCTGTGCCATCAGCTCTGGTGGAGCAAGGCTGGCCAGGGAGCCGGATTGGGCTCTCCAGAGCTGGGACCCCCACCCACACTGCTGCTCTTTGTCACTGCTGTGCCAGCATCAGGATGGCACAAATGCAGAAATCTGCCTAGGAAAGAGGTGGCCAAGACTGTCAGGAGAAATGCCTGACATCATCCTGGGACACCCATGAACTACAGCTGAACTTACCCACTGCTATTAATGTGTGGAGCACCCTGGTGAAGGAGCCCTGAATGACAGGGGTGAAACTCCTCTAGGGTGGAAGATTGAGGCTGTCTGGTTAGGAGGGCTTGGTTAGCTTTAGTGCACCAAAGCAGGTGCATGAGAAAATACGTGCAACACGTACAAACACGTACAACCTTGCTTCTCTGCCCAGCTCAGGGGTACATCACAAGCTGGGGTGAGAGGGTAGGACAACAGCTCACTGCGGAACAGCAGTGAGCACAGGGAGGCACACATGAAAGCCACTGTGGGACACGTTGCAGATGACCTGTTCTTGCTGCATGGGCCCAGCAGCCCCACAGGTGAGTCAAATGTTGCTTACTTGGGTCCAGTTGTTTTTCTGACCTGATCCTCAGGCTGCAGGGAGGGTATCTGGGGGATGACAGGCGGGATGTAAAGACTGTGGCTCAGTACTAAGCCAGTTTGGCAATGTGGCTTTCAATGTGGATCCACCTGGTCAGTTCAGGCCACGTGAGAGGCAAAACCGCAGCTGATGATCTGGCCTATACAGAGCTGCCCTGTAAATAACATTCTTCCACATTATTCACTCTGGAAGTTCCCATTTGGTCTCACCTCTCTCGCCTACTCAACCAAATCCCTCTTTCTGAAAACCAGGCTTCTTATGGGAAGTCAGCTCTACAACTTCATAAACACCTTCATGTTTTTGTCTTCTGTTTGGTTCCCTGTCACTGCAGCCAGATCAGTAGCAGAAATTGCAGTTGGCAGCATGTTTATATGAGGACCTCTTCCAATGTCATTTACTTGGCATCATTTATTTGGCACTGTAGGAGACTGTGACAGTCAGTTAGGTAAGCATTTGGGCGGGTATCATCTGAATTAAAATCAGCTTTTAACATACTTTATATTCCCTGTCAACAGTAAATGTATTTAAATTGTCAGTTCATGTAGTTGTCTGGGAGGAAAATATGCTGCCACAGTGTTGCTCCCCACCCCTGCTTTTGGCTCACTAGCATGTCTTGTCTGAGTGTGAATTTCCACCAGGCCCCATGCAGGGTACTGACTGTCTCCCACAAGCATTTTAAATCTGCAGACACCAAAAGGGTGACTTCTGCGGGCAGAGGTGCCATTTCACAGACCAGCAAGTCAACTCTGAACATGCTGATGTAGCACCTCTGAGCTACCGCAGGCATCAAGTAGCTGGTCTGTGACAGCAGCCACCGCAGGTCAGCTCTGCACTCCAGAAGGGTCTTTGTCTATTCAGAGTACACAGGGAACAGGCTTTACTGCTAAGATCATCGTATAACAATGCAGGAAATATATACACAGCTGAGATCCTCTCTTTGGAGCTTATGCATTGTTTTTCCTGGGGTTTCTAAGCCATCTTCACCTATGAGACATGCATAGGAGAACTACTTGGATTAAAATAATGATCTACAAAATCTACTCTCTCAATCAGCTTTTCTTCCTTTTTTTTTAAATTCAAATAAATTTCATCAACCTAAAAAAAAAAAAAAGTGATCTTGTCCATGTGGTTTCTCATCCCTTTTGAAGTCTGTCTATTGAAAACCATATAATGAGAATGGTCACCATCAGGTAGAAGACTGACCTGATTTGGCCTCTTACTCAGCCTACACTTCCGCACATGGAAACTTGTGGTGCTTCATCAGTGTTACGATGTTAACCTCCTTCAGTGAAAGAGAAACTCCTGATTGCTTTGCTTTGCTTTCCACCAGAGAAAGGCTCCATTCTGCCCACTGCAAAAGACATCACACAACACATTAGAAATACCTACCCTGCAACTTGAAAAAGGAGTTGACTCCAGCACTGGTAGCTCACACCACTTGTTAACTTACTGCCTGGCTAAGTTTTGGGCTGCTCCCACTACCTGTCTCCAAAACCACCCCCGGATAGTTTGGGGCTCGTTTACTCCAGGACTCATCCCAAAAGCCCCCATGGCAGAGCCTGCCCCAAGCCTGGATCCCACACACTCCTCCAGTGCCAGCCTATCAGCCCTTGCATCCCCACGGGCACCTGCATGCCCTCGGGCATCTCACAGGGCACAAAACTCTCATCCTTGGCATCACACTGTAAAACCACTGCTCCATTATTCCACTCGAAATATTAGCAAAACAGGAAAACAAAGCCACAAACCCCACGATGTTCATGATTTAGAGCCACAGAGATCGCAGAGGACCAAGAACCAAGGGCTGCACAGTTTAGTCCGTGCTGTTGCCCCTCTGCTACTGGGCCTGCAGCCACAGGCAGGAGGGTAACCTCCAGCTGTGAGAGCTGCCAAAAAGCCTTATCGCTGCTAACAGTGCTTCTTTCCACCTGGAGCTGGACAGGAGGGTGTGAGTGCAGCAGTCCTCACTGCCGCGTATGCCGGTTCTCCACTCCCCATCTGCACTGGGCAGGAGTGGGAGCCAGGACCTGCTTCAACCCCTGTGCAAAGAAAACGCTAAGTTCGTAGTTGCAACGGGGCTCCTTGCCAGGCCCAGCACCCAGAGGGTCTGGTAGGATGGAGCCCCTTTGTGGGGCTCTGCACCCTGTGTCCTCCCCGCTGGGACCTGGCTGGAGAGGTGCTGGCGCTGGGATCGTCTGCTCAGCGAGGCCGTGCCCTGAGAAGGGGTTTGCTGCCATGCCAGCACGTGGAGTTTGGTCTGAGATGCCATCACATGGTCAGCTTGCTGTTTTTTTCTTTTAATAAAGCCCCACAGAAATTATTCACTTCACGGGACTTCTCTTCAAAGGCGACCCTCTACAATGGTCATCCTTTGAAGAGCCAGGCAGCGGCAGGCAGAGGCAGTGGTGGTTTGTACGTGGTGTGTGGATAGCAGTAAGCAAATTCACTTGAACTTGCTCAGCTGCGCATTTCACTGCTCCACAGCCAACCGCCTCCCTGCAGAATAAGTTCTGTATGAAACGATGATGCAAATTTTTCATACCCTGAAATTCAGCAAAACCTTCTTCCTGACTGAGCCAATGTGTTGGTATCTTGCAGTGCAGGCTCTCTCCTGGAGGAGTGATGTAAGCAGGAAGGAAGCTGGTTTGTATTCAATTTAATTTCCCCAGGGTTATTTATCTTAAAGAGAACAAGCACACAAAACCCAGATGCAGACAGAAGTTTAATTCTGTTCTCATTTATGAAGGGGTAATTATACAGTAACCCTGCTCATACCAGGGTTGTGCTAGAGTGAAAGGCAGATTGCTGGAGACTGACCTGACACAGGAAAGCAAACAAGGGTTCTGAAGAGGAAAACCTGCTTCTCACCTGCTCCTCTTACCTTTTTCTCTTCCAGCCTTTTCCTGGGTCAAACTCTGCTCCAGATTGCTGTGTAAAGGCCATGCAGCAGGAGCCCAAACTGGCCAGAGCCCAAAAGCAGGACTGCTCCCCCTTTCTCCTCAGCAGCCATGCCAAACCAGGGCTCAGCTTTATTAGAACACAGTTAATAAATCAGAGCAAACTCCAGTCTTCTGGGAGAAACACTACAGGGGAAAAAAGGCTTCCAAAGGAATCTCCCTTTGCCCACAGTGCCCGTGCAGGTTGTGCCTTTCCCTCCAGTTTCTCATTTCAGTCCTGTGACTTCTAGCTGCTTCCAGGACTGAAGAAGCTCCTCACCTTCCTCTCCAATGCCACCACCAAGGAAGCTCAACCTTGAGCCTGTTTCACATAGTCAGGGAGCATCCTGTCCCCCAGCAGAGCCTCCCAGCCCCTACTCCGCCAGCAGCTCCCTGTTTGCTCCAGGACCTGAGTTGATGTTGATGGTTTACATTCACACTCCTGTACCTGAGAGTAGAATCTAGCCCCTGAAGACCTTGCAGATGAAGTTCTGGAGAACAGCTGCCTCTGGCCATTGCTCTTTCCCTCGCCTCTCCTTTCTACTCCTGGGTATTTTTCACACTGGGTGTCGCAAAGCCACCTCCTATGGTATCTGTCAGCGCTGAGCGGAGGGGATGCTTCAGCAGTCTGTCCCCTTGCCCACCACAACAGTCACGCAGGAGGACATGGAGGGCCCATACAAACAAATGCAGAGAGGATCTAATCCACTGCTGAAAGCAGCCACTACTTACCACTTCTGTCCAGTACTTTCCACCGTTTTTGCTCCCTGTTTGGTGGTTTGGTCACACATCAGGAAGCTATTTGCTGTTTTCCTTCTCAAAGAGCAGTGGTTTTTCTCAACTCAATGAGGGGACAGAGAGGTTGGGCTTGCTCTGAAGCTTTCAGAGCTGCTCCTAGAGGTGCCCAGAGGAGCTCCATGAAGACACAGAACCAGGTGCTCCAACCCTCTCCTACCCGCACAACCCTGTGCTATATTGTCTCCAGGCATCCTTGGTTCATGCCTTTCCTCACTTCCCATGCAGGCAGGCAGAGTTATCTCAATGTCAGGAAGCATTTCTCAAAATACAGCTGCTACCTCTGCCCCTTTCTGCCTTTCAAGTATTATCTTGGGGACCAATCAATGGCATTCCTCTTCAAATGCATTTCCAACGTATTAAAAATAAAATGAGTGCCAGCAAATTTATCAGTGCTTTCCCCAGTACCCTGTGATGCATAGCCAGATTAAGACCCAAAAAAGGATGTGATGCCTAAACTAGGACACAGGCAAGATTAAATACTCTAAAAAAAAAAAAAAATAATAAAAAAGAACCAGAAACTCCCTTTCTCCACAGCAGCCCAATCCTAACACTTCTGTAGGACCAGAACACCTCCCCTTCTGACCTGGAATTTCTGTACTTGCCTATTTGGTTTGCAGCCCCAGATTATGCCCCAAACTACCCTCACTTGGCCAGCTCAGCTCCTGGCTCCCTGGGCTCACTTGGCCAGCTGCTTTCCGACTCATCCCATGTGGCAGCAGCTTCTCCTTGGACACCCAGTTCTCAGCTTTGGATCCTAGCTTGGGGAAGAGAAACTTAAAACGTAGGCTGTTCAACTGAAGGGGCGTGAGAATTTTTGGTCTGGCCTTGATCATGATAAATGTTCGTACCCTTCCCCCAGTATTTTATTACTTGGGTTTTAGCCACAGCTAGTTTCACTGACTCTTCCTTCTTTCTTACTCTACTGCCTTTTATCTTTCTAATTATTCAATAATGGATTTTCTTTTTTATTCATTATCTGTAAAGCACATTTCTTATTCCCCATGGCTGCTTTGAACAGCACTGATTCATTTTTAGTTTTCTTAAGTCCTCTCTCCTCGTCTGCACAAACACTGGTTTTGCTGCTAAGATTCCTCCACAATTTTCCTTTCCTAAATCAGGTGCAGAGAGGGAGGGTTTGAAACAAACATCCCAATTTCTAAGTCCCCTCTGGGATGAAGCATGACCCAGAATGGTTTTTTCTCCCTTTCCCACAGAAACTATGCTGCCCTACACCATATTTATACTGGGTCCAATTTTCAATTACATCTTCCATAAATTCTTATCCCAAATCTGAATAGCAACATTTTTGCTGGGTGAGAATTGAATGTCAATTTTTGACAGTAATGCCTAAAACCTTCAGGGGGTCCCTATCTCTCTTCCAAATCTTAATAAATCCACAGGAAAGTATCAAGCAGGGCACAGAGGAAATGTCTTACCGGGTCTGAAGCCTCTAGGAACATCACATCAAATCCAGCTGTACAGTCCTCATCAGTGACCAGAGTTAATTTATGTAACGACAGCTTTGAGCCCTTTGAGGGCTTCACTTGGTGGCCTCCATTTCATTCCCTCTGAATACACCTCCAGTCAGTGGACACTATAAATGTTAACTTCTGCAGAGAGGTCCTCATTCAGCAAAACTCTTAAGCCTGAATGTAATTTTCAGCATGAGGATACTGCCATTGAAATCCATGGCAAAAGCCACACCCCTGTCTGTTGTACAAGACTGGGACTGGCCAAACTCTTGCCCTTTGTCTGTTGTAGCAGGAATGTGGTCTAAATCCCAGGATCCTGAGCCAGACCCCAGTACGTGTCTATTCTGCCGTCTTCTCAAAAGAGCAGAAAGAGAGGACCAGCAGAAGTGCAGATGAAGGGAGGCCCATTGCTTCATTCTCATTTGGGCCCTAATTCAATTGTGTGCCTGCTCCTTCCCTGTAAGGATGAAACAGTAGCACCTAAAAACTACTGCTTGATTGTAATGACCTTTTTCCCCATGCTTTCTTTCCCATTTGCAACAGGAATATATGCTGCAAAATAGCTAAGGGTATATCTAATGTTGAACTGTATGAAGATCAGCAAGCTGCAGTTTTACACACATTTTAAAGCTGAAACCCCACTTGCCTTAGGTGCCACTGTGAAGCTGTGAGGCTGAACCTGTGAATATGACTGATGGTCAGGATTTGATCCTGTCACATGAAGAAAGCCATGAACCACTACAACTGCTTTTAAAGCAGTCACAACCGCAGCTCTTCTGCTTCTGGTTTGTTAGAAGTAACCCCTTCTTCATTCGATCTCCTTCAAGTGCACTGCTTTGCTGTTTCTTTCCTCCTGGAAACTAAAGAGTGAATGAAAATCTTGCTATTTGGGATGGCATTAAAAAAAAAATAATGGCAAATAAAGACATTTTAATTGCATGGGATTTCTGAATAAGGTTTCGAAGTG
>JANZLQ010000008.1:31865775-31933951 GCA_026212715.1 Elanus axillaris
AATAGCTGTGTGCCTGGTACACAGAGAGCTCTTTCTCTTCCCCTTTGTGGCAGAGGAATCAATGGAATTCATATAAAAGAAGGAGGGGGGTGGGAAGAGAGATAGGAGATGCCTTGCTTGGTACCAGCAGGTCACAAGTCTCATGAGGCTTGAGCAAGGCTTGCAAGGAAGTTGCTGACTGTATCTCCATGTGTACCTTTTTGTTCCTTGCCTTGGATTTGCTGGTCAGTGGCATGCTGCTTTGCCTGGCTCTCCATAGAGCTTGTAGCCTACTGGAATTTGGACAGAGTGGTACAGACATCGCCGACAGAGACTCTGATCACTGACTATCCCTTTAAACGCAGTCTCATGACTTAGTCTACTCCACTACCTATTAAAGAAGGAGACAAGACGTACATAGACAGCTTCCATTCAGACACCCAGAAGGACACAGAAAGGCAAGACAATTTAACAGAGCTAACTGTGAGTAAATATGAGCCATTAGAGGTGCTCTCTAGAGCAAAGGGCATGGAGAAAGATTTGTAGGAAATCCTGAAGTGAAAGAAGGTGCAGTATTTTTTAAACTATACTTGCATACAATGTTCAAAAGGCAAAATTCTGTAAAGAAAGCTATTCTGTTGTTTTAGCATTATTCCTTTAAATATGAATCTAAGTATCTCTTAATAGAACGTTGACCAATGCTTGATTTCCCATAAAAATCCAAAGCAGTGACTCTGTGCTGCAAGCACTGGAGCCTTTTGCAAATACAACCTTTTTTCACTGGGATAAATTTCACAGAAGCAATATTGGGGGGGGTTGGGGGTGCAGAAATTTGAAGGCAGCCTTTTGCCAGCTTGGATCTAAAGCCCAGACTGGAACCTCCAGTTAGATACCTGCACCTCACGAGGGGTGGCCTCCCTTCTGGGTGTGCTGGATGTGACCCCCTTTCTGCTGGGGACAGAAAGGAGCTGTGGGTGCTTGGCAGCACAGAGACTGCACGAAGGTGTCCCATCACTCGTGCAGGTAGCTGACCTTTTAACCCAGGGGCTCTGTGTCTCCACGCACTGTAATGGCCAACCATCCTATATGGGTACAGCATTCTGGAAAACTTGGTTCTTGTTAGTCAACAGTGTCATCAGCATGTCCCTACACCTGGGGGAGTGGTTATGACAAGAGCTACTGGGTAGACATGGACAAGTATTTTAAGAGTGATCATTACTATTGCAAGTGGTATCTTAACACTGATGGAAAGAGAACGTTCCTCTGTCAGCTCAGCCCACTGTTTTTCTAAATAGATCTTTATTATTAACTGCAGGTATGGTTATCTGGTGAAGAGTGTTCCCAGCTCACCTTCATGTTGCCTATTTTCTTCTCTGCATATATCCTGTCTGCCTGCTGGTTAACCGAAGGAAACTGCATCTCCTATGATGAGCTGAAAGAGCTGAAGACTGAATTTGCCATCAATCTCTACCGGCATGTATCCGAAGCAGAGAACAGAACCAATCTGGTAGTCTCTCCAGCAAGTGTGGCTGTTTCTTTGGAGCTGCTGCAGCTCGGAGCTCAAGAAAATACTTTTACGGAGCTGCAGGATGTCCTAGGATATGACATTCATGGTAATGTACTGCTTAAAAAAATACTTCTTGTCTTACATTTTGCAATAAATTCACAGCTTTAGTAAGGAGACAGCAATTGCACACATGATACTAAACTTCTGTCTTCTGTCTCACTGCAAGATGTAGCTTAGGAGTGTTTTCTCCATTTTTGATAGCCAGGTATCAGCTGGACAAAGGAAACTCAAGGCAATATTTGATACACGTTATACTCTTTTTTTCTTGAGCAGTGTGTACTCTTTTACTGTGCTGAAATGCAACTACATCTAGAAAAGATCCTTCCACAAGCAGCAGAATTGTTCCTGGTTTCCCAGAGGTTCATTGTTGTGTCCCGGCCTCTGTGAGGAAGTGCCAGGCAGAGAACTGTCGTTTTCTCTCCTATCCCATTAACAAATTTTATGAAACCTACAGAAATTGAATTATCTTTAAGACTTTGCACCTTTTTCTAATGTTATTACAACTGGCCAAAAAGATGAAAAGTTATTAGGAGGAGACTAGCAGAGCAATATACACATTGACAGATGGATGGTGCAATTGCATCTTTCCCTGAAAGCAGGCCAAAATAAAAACTCACTGAGAATCTGGAAAGGATATGAAAAAGGCAGATGTCTTAAAATCTATCACTAAGTCAGCTGAATTTAAGGATGCTGTTTTCATCTTAGCTCTGGATTATCCTACCATTTCACATCACATGTCAAAAACTATTTTACATTATGGGCACAATGTTTACGAAAAGCAGATGACTGCCTCATCTTCAAAATTTACAGCTTACATACAAGACGTATAGAGATGACACTGCTATTTCTCAGCATAAAATTTACTTACAGCATGTGAAGACTAAAGATAAAACCTACAGCAATTTCACCATCCTGTGCTGTAACCTGCCTTAGTCACCATTACCATTCTGTATATCATTGATAGTCAAACCCAACACAGCAGTAAGAGCTACCTCTGGCTGATATACACAGATACAGCAGCGCGTACTGACACAAGGACGGCACATCTGTCATGAGGAGCTGATACAATGAAGCCTTGCCTATAAGACTCCTGTTTCTGTAAATTCAGTAGGGTAATTTTAAACAACTTTAATTCATACAAGGATTATACCTTGCTTGACACTTCTGGTCATTAGGGGCTCAGTTATTAAAAACAAACCTTAAGAATAGTATTGCACAGTGAAATTCAGGCACAGCTCTCCACACAAAATGTAACAATGAGAAGTGCAGAAGCTGTTAATAACCTGCCAGCCCTCTTGTGCTGCCATAGTTCTTCTCATGTGGCACATCATATCAAACAGACACTTTATCTCCTTTTCAGCTGTCTGTGGCACAAGCCATATGAGCTCTGGCTTTCAGTAATACTAACGCATGAATGTGAAAATACAGTAGGATGGGATCTATTGCCATTGGTTATAACAGCATATTTCCAGTTACAGAGAAGGAAACCACTTCCTCAAATGGTTTAAATCAAATAAATAAATCAAATGCTTAGATCAAATTTCCTATCTGATAAGTAAAGCCAAATCAAATATGTACGCATATCTGGTAAAATTCCTTCCTTCCATTAGACGTTTGCATTAACGTTTCTGTTGGTCTGTCTTAAACAATAATGAAAAACATGGTTAAAATCTTAGCAGGCTGAAAACAATGAAAACATTGATGGTTCATTCACTATTCATGGAGAATCCGCTCTTACACACACTTGTAATCTTCTTTTAATGTTTGGAAGATTTGTTCACCTTTATTCTGGTACTAAGAAAAACAATGTATAAAGGGATGGTCTCTCTAGACAGCACAGACAAAATGACAGGCTTTAAAATGCTTTCTTCTTGCTGTTTTATTTTATCAAGGGTAGAGCATTCTAAAGTAATTTTGAACTGTTTTCCAAGTAAGAATTCAGGACTTCGGTTAGCTAAGCACTTTGATAGGACTGAAGTTACAAGCTCAGGATACCCCACCTCACGTTAACATCTGCTTCCAATTTACCATCTTTGATTTCTCACGTCCTCCAGAGAGCTTGCCAAATGTTCCCGCACTAATGCAAAACACACAAGAAAAGCACTTTACACCTCAGGCCGAGTGAGCTTTCTTGACATCTGTTGAAGTAGTTCAATATTTTATCCCTTAAAGGGTAATAGATCTAAATGTTAATACAAAAATTCCCATAGGTGATTAGTCTTCCTGCAAGTTACTGAAGGAGCACTATTAGGTAAGAAAACACTCACCGGATTCTCGAGTGGTAGAAATCAGTAGACATGAAACTCCCTTTTCCCCCATCAAGAATCTGAAGCAAGGCAGTAAAAGTCTCCCAACAAGATCAGGGACCTGGCTAGCAGATGGAGGCTCCCGACGATCCTGCCCTTGACCCAACACTCAGCCTGAGGAGGGTGGTCCAGGTGGGATGGATTCTTCCCTGGTTAGCCACCCCAAACTGCCCAAGTCCCAGCTGGCAGCCCAGCCTGACTTCCCTCCAGTGCTGCCTACACCCGCAGGTGTCTGGAGAAACTGGGTGATGCCTTCCTTTGCCTAAGGTCTCCCCGGAGTCAAAACCAAAACTTTCAGCCATGCCCACAGGAAGCCAGATAGCTGAGGGCTGCCGGAGGCACCCCGGGGTGAAAGGCCAAGGCAGAGGAGCACCTGAGACAAATATGGCACCCTGGAGAAGTGAAGAGTATAATACAGACCCCTCTTGGAGACGGTAGATGGCAATTTATTGCTTAGGTTTCACACAGAAATTGGATATCTGATGCCTTTTCTCTGGGGGAAAGAAGAGAGGTCTTGGTGGTCCTCCAGAGCCAAGAGACACTGCTGTCTTGCTGAAAAGCAAGCTCCAGACATCTCCCAGTCCTTCAGAGGAAGCCTGTTCATGGGAGGAGGAACCTGCTGGAAATGTCTTGAAGGTGAGTAACAATCTCAACAAGATTTTTATTGGCTGGATGTAGGCAAATCTCCTCCAGAGCACAACAAGGGATATGGGAAACGGACTGAATCGCAAACACGAGAAGTTTGAGGAGATTTGACACAGAGCCCATCAACATTGTTCACACTGGGTGCAAGTCCAAGGCCTCAGAAGGTCACCTGGCATGAACCATCCCATCACAAACCACTACAGCAAGCAAAATAATGACAGCCAGAAATGGCTGCTAAATCACCCTTTAGGGGAAGCCTACTAGAAACTTTTTAATTTTGAAAACACAAGATCCTCTAAGTTTGCAGGACCCATGTTCCTGTTGGGCCCACACCTCAACCTTGTATCTGCCACAGAAGCCACCACCATCCTATCTAGTTGAAGATGTCCCTGCTCATTGCAGGAGGGCTTGACTAGATGACCTTTAAAGATCCCTTCCAACCCAACCCATTCTATGAGCTACCATGAACTCCCCAGGAACAGGAGACTGGGGCACTATTCAACTATTTTCATTAGTAGCCAAGGAACTAGAGAATACATTACTGACTTTTTGAATGACACCAAGCTCATAGTTGCTACCAGCATTTTGGAAGATCAGAATAGAATTCAAAAGGATCCCAGCAAATTGGAGAAATGTGTGAAGTGAATAGGGCACAATTCAATAAGGACAACTGCAAGATCCTACATTTAGAAGCAATAATCAGCCATTCAAATTGGGGAACAATGAGCCAAAGAATAGTTTAGGAAAGGATCTGAGGGCTTATAGGAATTTAAAAAAATAATAATAGAGTGGGAAATATAATTGTACTTCAGAAAAAGCAGACACTGTTGTGAATTACATAAAGAGGAGAGTTGCTTGTTACACACATGAAGAAACCTTTCAGCTCTACTTAGCATTGCCAGGGCTCATCTGTAATATTCGGCCAGTCTGGGGTACCATCCTTGAAGAAACAAAACAACACTTGAGGGCCAAGGGTAGCAGAGACAGATGTGGGGCAGTCAGGGAGATGCCTTTCTGGGGTGGGTGGCATCCATAATGGCAGGAGAAGAGACAGCAGTACTGGGACATCGACATCTCAGCCATACATGGCCAGAGGCACAGGGTCTCACTAATGGGAACCCAGCAAGTTCCCAAATGAAAATAATGTTCCTTATGAACCATAAGAGCTTTGTTAGCATAGAGGTGTGAGCCTGATGTGAAATGGGCCACTTGACATACCTGCACTAGAGTAATTTCTACAGCAACATGAAGTACTTCCCATGCCCAGTGCATCACCGTGCTTGACAGTAATACCCCGTAAAGTCAAGGGTGCTTCAGTTGTTACAGTGCTTTAACTTTCAGAGGACACCAGTGGCAGCACTGGAGTTGAGAGCTGCTGAGCCCTTGTGCAAGCTCTGCTATCCTTAGCATCAACATGGTAATCGCAGTTTCTCCCTCTCTCTTGCCTGGCAGATCAAAGTGTCCAGGATTTCTTGCACACTCTGTACGAAGGAGAGACAGACTCCAGCCAAGGCACGGTGGTTCAGCTGGCATGTTCCTTCTTTGTGGATGCCAGCGTGCAGCTCTCGCCCATCTTCACTGCACGTGCTGTGCACTGGGCAAACAGCAGCCTGCAGCAAAGCAACTTCACTGACCCCAACAGAACTGCAGCCCAAATACAGGAATGGATCACCAGTAACCTTGGAGGTAACATAACAGCCCACGAGAGCGATTGCACATGAATAAAATGTAAAATAAGAGTAACGAGAGAACCTGTATTTAACCAAGTTTTTTGCCACAATCCATGTTGTCCAAACCAAGGCTGAGAGCTGCGAAATCTAATTCTTGTGCTGATGCTCATTTCTAATGTGAGGAAAGAGCTGGAATAGGTCTGAATCTGTGAGTATGAGTTTGCAGTATCAAGCTGGTAACTGCTTGGCCTTTTTCCTCTCGTTTTTTAAAGAGGCAACCCTTTGCAGTACTTTCAGGTTTAACTAGGAGCAGCCAAATTCCCCAGGGGCTGAGTTTGCTGTGTTGAACGCTTTCAATGCTGCTGCAGGGAACATGCAGGGCCGTAAGCTCAGCAATCAGAGTCTGAGTCTAAAAAGTCAAAATGGAAATAAAACAAACTTACTTTCCACACAAGCAAGAAAAGTAATGGAATTAAATTCTGTGTTAATGAAAAAATAATTGAAAAACTAAGTCCTTAGAAGCAGCAGACCAAATCAATCCCCAATTTGCCCCATCAACTTCAGTTACATGAGTGTTAATTTGGCCATCAACATATAAAGTGACATTAAACACACACATTAAAGCTGCTATCAAAAAAATAACTTCTATCCTTCTCAAATGAACTGTAATAAATGATCCATGATAGAAAAGTATTGCTCCAGAAGCAGGAAATAAATAAAATGGTAGTTCACACTCTGGTACTCATTCGAGTATTGAGGAATTAAAAGTGGATCACACTTTCAAAAACCTTTGAGATACCCAAAGCAGGATCAGTTGAACTGCCAGTTGAATAAAAGAGAGGGAGAATTAGGATATGAGCTTCAGTTGGCTTAGTTGCTTCATAAAGCAATCTGTAACCATGAATCCTTTTCATGAGGGATTTCTGGCACCAAAGATGTGTGGGCCCACTTAATCTAGAAGCCCAGTTAGGGCCAGAGCATGGTGCTGAGCACTGGGCTGCTAACCTCAATGCAGTCCAGCACATAGCACAGCCCTGGCACAACTTTGGCCCTTGGGATGGACTCATTGGAGCTTGGTTCAGGGGACAGAATGGACCAACAGGCAACCGCAACAAGGTCCACATGCAGGTGGGGAGGGGAAGGCAGAGGGCTTGGCGGTGCCTTGTGAGCTCTCCTTCTTGCCGTTAGGGACAGAGAGTGGTCCTGACATGCTTTATTTACTCACACAGACCTGGCCTTTAGGCTAGGCAAGTAGAATGACATATGTCCCCCTCCCCGCCTCTTTTCCCTGCAGATGGGGACATGCGTGGCATGCTGCTGGAGAGCACTGGGTCGTCACTCAGCCGGGTTGCTGTGGTGAGCACCACATACTTCAAAAGCACGTGGCAAAAGAAGTTTTCCTTTATGGATACGCAGATGTTGCCTTTTACCACAGCGGAAGGCTCAACCCTGAAAGTGCCCATGATGCATCACACAGCTGAAGTTAACTACGGTAACTGTCCTTGATCCAGTTTGCTCTTCTGTACAACATGGAACAGGCTTATTTAATTTCCACAGCTACCACACTAAGATGTGTTATCTTCCCAGCATGGAGAAGTCTCAGAAGAAATCCCATCAAAGAGACTAGCTGGGTGACTGAATTGACTCCTTACAATACCAGGCAATTCTGAAACAGATCCTGGGTTCAAAATGGGTCCTAAAATACCTACTGTCCATGTCACAGACCTACACCTCCCAGCACTTCATAATGAACTTGTCAGCTATAGCAAACAACCAAAAGGCACTAAGATAATGTGCTAGGAGAAAGGAACAGGAGAGACTGGAGGTACCTTGGTACGCAAAGTCCTTTGTAATAGCAGGGAACTTGTTAAATAAAGCTGCCTGGGAAGGGAAGACGCTGGGAATAACATCTGATCCCATGACAGAGGAGCAGTTAAGACTAAAACAAGACCATGCTCCTCCAAATTTGATTTGTGGGGTGGGTAAGAAATTTCTGTGCCCTTCAGCTCGATCAGTGTTTGTCCCTTGAGTGTGTGAGCACCAGAGAGAAGATAAGGTCACCAGGAGCACAAGCACTGCACCCCCATCCCTCCTGTCTCTGGTCACAGCCTTTCTCCAAGGCTTTAGGGTAAAACTGCAAATCTTCAGGGCCAAATTCTGCAACAAAGAGGAGAGACATTTTTATGGCACTTGTACCCAATCAGCAGATCCTCTCAGGGCTTAAAACAGTGTAAATACAGATCAAACATTCATTTGTATACTATATGAATATAGCGTATACTCCTTTCAAAGGTCTGGAGAATGTGGGTGACTGACAGAACTCATGCTATAGGCTTAATTTTCTACCACCAGGAATTCCTCCATTTAGCTCTACAATCTCTTCCAAAACATAAAAAGCTCCTTTCCCTTCTACCCTAAATTTCAGAACTACACTTGGGTAAAAACCTTCCTAATTCCAAGTCTAAATTTTTTCAAGAACAATTTATATCTCTTAGCATCATGCCAGCTTTATCCTTTAAGTTAAATAGTTTCTCTTCAGCTTTGATATTTACTCCCAAATGTATTTGCCAGTCACCAAGTTGCCTCTTAATTTCCAGGTAGCTAAGCTGAAGATGCCAGGCTCTTCTCACCTATTAAAAAACCAGCTACTCCAATTGTCTACTAGTCCTTTTCTGCACTTTACCAATTTAAATTAATCTTTCTTGAAAATAAGTGACCAGGAATGTCCGTAATACTTTTAATGAGGTCATATCCATGCTCAATAAAATGCTCTTAGTATTTCTTTCTATGACTTTCTGAAAATACCTTGCATAGTATGCTGCAGAATGACCTCAGGGTGGATACTCAAGGTTGACTCCACCTGGGCCTTTTTTCTTTCTCCGTTTTTTTCCAGCTGGTAAGTCCTAGGTATGTCAAGGGGAGGGAAACCTCCACAGGTACAAACTTTTTTTGTGGTTTTGGACCATTGTTCCACCACTCCGGTCATCATGGTAACCTCAGTGTTTGTCTTTGAGGAAAGTCTTGAGTGTTGGCAATACTTTGGAAAGCCACTGGTGACCTCTTCTGAACCTGGGAGCCGGACTTTTAACTTGGCTTGTTGTTGTTTCCCCTTCAAGTGGCTGCTTGCTGCCTTTCATTTCTCGCTCTAGTTGCCACCACTTCTGCCTGTAAACAGTGCCATAGTGAAACAATGTTTAATATTTTACTTAAAACTAGATGGCTGGATCTATGCCTTTTTACCAAGTTAATCATAGAGTCAAAAAAGCTTGTAAACTTGTTTGCTAGGGCCTACCTGATGTTGCAATTTACCTCCCTTTCTATTTCCCACTGTGACTTGATTGTTCTTTTCTCCACAGTATGTTCTAAAATACCTCAAACAAAGACCTAAAAGTTCCCAGATAATTTTCTTTTTCTTCATAAATATACTCCTGTTTTACCAGTCATGGGTGAGAACTGAATCTATAGGTCTACTAAAAATCTTTGCTGACACATTTGCAATTTCACATCCAAGTTCTTTTTGTATTCTGGGGTCATGGTCATCCAGGATTATTATTTTTCTCTCTCAAGTAGTTCAAACTTTGTTTCTGTCTCTGGTGTTGTAATACCTCCTGTTCTTTCCTCATTTCCTTTAGAAACCTCACCATTATCCTTTGCTACATCATCAGATTATTTCTTTCCCATCAGTTCCAGCAAATAATTGGGATGAAATGAGAGGTCTAAGATGACCAAAGGCAAGGGCTGCCGGTGCTTATCCAAGTGGAGATCTTGGGTAAAGACCAGTGACCAGGAATTCAGCAGCTGAGTTGAAGGCTGACCACAGATTTGCTCCTAAGCCCTTGCAAACCTGATGTGAAATCATTAGTTGTGCTTGCCTGGCCACTTGCCTAAACACAAGAACTTCATCCTATTGTCCTAAATTAAATGTTAATTACTTAATATTTAAATATTAAGTGAAATATTTAAATATATTAATATTTGCACAGAAAAGGGAAGTTAACCAAAATACTGGAATTACCTTTTCATCCAATCTGAAACGTGAGCCCTCTGCAGCTGGAGAGAATTTTGAGGAAAGTTGAAATGAGAGGGATTATTTAAAATTTGCTGATTGTCAGATTTGACAAGGTCAATTCAGTCTTCGTCACTGGAAATGCTAGAAACATTTCTAACAAATCAGTTTGACATTAATACAAAAGGCAGGTTTACTACAGCAAAAGAGAGGCATGAGATAACTTTCCTTCATTATCAAATTAGAGCAGCTGTCTACCACCAGGATAAAAACACAGAGCAAGAAAGATTAGCTGTGGCCTGTTACCGATCTCAGCATTTACAACTGTGTTCATCCTTTTAACATGGCCACACAGAACAAATCAGCCTGGGGACAATTAACACTGCTCCAAGAAAATGTCAACTTTACTATTTACACAAGCCTTATAAACACTGCAGCTATTTTACATATTAATTTTTTCAAGCAATTTGTTAACTATATTTGAATACTGATTTAGCATATATATATAATTCTTATGGGATGCTCAAAAGCAGTTCCAGTTAGGAATGCTAAACGTTCTGACCCAATAATCTCAAGTCTTTGATTTTCTTTCTAATTAACAAATAAGATATAGACAACCTTTGTGCACAACGTGCTGACTTCAAAGTATCAGCATGCCCACTCACATCCAGTGCTCTACAAACGTAAATCTCCCCTACTTGCCTGTTACAATGCAGATCTTTTCTTGGCAAAGCAATCCATGTGCTGGGAAGTGGTTTTAACAGCATAGTTCCCACTCCGTGTTGCATGGCAGGAGGAATAATCAAAGAGCCTAAAATTTAATCTAGCAGAATAATCAACACTTAATGATTCCTATCTAATCCAG
The DNA here is from genome assembly GCA_026212715.1 of Elanus axillaris. Taxonomy (NCBI): domain Eukaryota; kingdom Metazoa; phylum Chordata; class Aves; order Accipitriformes; family Accipitridae; genus Elanus; species Elanus axillaris. The sequence continues at coordinate 31,876,814 of JANZLQ010000008.1, forward strand.
ATCTGCAAAATGAACAAGTTGTACACTACAAATTTGAGATGTCCTATAGCTACTTATTTATTGGTAAATATTTAGGTATTATGAGCTACCTATAGTCTTTTACAATCACTGACTCAAAAAGTGTGAGTATCTACAAGATACAACTACTACAGCTGGGTGTAGAGGGAGTCAATTAAATATTTTGGATTGCCTGCAGCAATGGTAAGTCATTTGCTTGCAACTTGTGTTTAACTATTAGCCTGCTATCTATTGCTGAGTTTCTGAAATGCTATTTATTGGATTAGCAAATAAAAAAATCAGAAAATAAAATTGTGATAATTGAATCTGTTCTAGTGTATAACAGAATCCATTAGAAATATATGGACAAATTATTCATTGAAATACAGAATTAAATTAAAGTTATACTTTTAAATGGCTGTTACAAATTGTTGCATAGCTAATTACAAGTTCAGAAGCCCACCAGCTCTTACTTTTGAGAAGAGTTTTTATAACCTTCAACTGATTTTGATATGGTTTAGGCCTGTATTTTCAAAAATAAGAAATTTGGTGCTTAAATAAACATAAGCCTAACTACTTTATTGTTTAATGTAGCTATTTGTTTATTGAAATAATGTTAAAATTGATTTTTAAAGGTAGCACAAATGGAAACATGAGGCAAAGTAGGTTTCAGTTAATTCAGTAGGACACTCCTAATTTTGTTTTTGTAATTTCTTTCAGTAGTGAATTTTTAGTGAAAGGTATTACATGGAAATCACAGCGAAAATGGTAAGCTTATTCAAAGAACAAGCATTGCTGGAACAGTCACGATAAAGTTAATGTCATTGCCTCAGTAATGTTTTTAAACTCTGAGCAAGGAGGACAGCTACTACATGAGAAAGTAATGAAATATCTATGCTCTGCTGAGACAGTGCTTTAGGTACTATTACGGTCATTGGCATTTTCCTGCCAAGATGTATACAGATATTTGTTTGCTTGTTTATTTTGACGCAATCAGCTCTCTTTAGATGAGCTACTGTCATGCCTTAAGAGCAGCCTGAGCCAGCTGCAAAAGCCCATGCCTTAGAGACGAGCCCTTCTATCCATCCCTGGGGTTCTGAACCACCTGCTGACCCAGGCTTGGGTTCTGGGTTTGGGGTATTTTTCCCCCCACTCAAATGATGAAATAAGATCTGTATCTGCCCACCCACAGGACAGTTCCAGACTGCAGCTCTGGAGGGTTTCAGCGTGGTCGAGTTACCCTACCTGGGGGAGAAACTCAGCTTGTTCCTAGTGCTTCCCAGCCACAAAAGAACAGCTTTGTCCCAGATTGAGTCTCACCTTTCTGCCAAAACCATAACCCTCTGGGCCAACAGCCTAAAGAGAACAAAGATGGACGTTTTTCTACCTAGGTAAGCAATGGTAGTGCTCCAGGATGGATTCACTACTTCAGTGGTTGGAATTGTGACACAAGCAATGTGTGAGGCAAAATCAAGAGAGATGCTTTTGGTTTTGTTATTTATCACATGATCAGAAAAGCTCTAACCCTTTTCTTAAGCCATGAAGAGGTGAGCTGGGAATGCCAAAACTTTCTGGTATGTTCTGTACTGTTTAAAAAAAAAAAAAGTATTTCAGTTGATCCTACAGCTTTTCCTTCAAATTTGTTTGGAATATTAGATCCTGTAAAGGATTATTAAAGAGCGAAATGTTCCTGGCCCTTTCCCACACTCCATTTTCCTCTTTGCTTCAGGAAGAATAAATATATAGCCCTTAAAAATCCCGCAGTATCTTTTTACACCTTGTTAGCGTACTACAAAAGTAGTCTACAAAGAACTTAGGGCCTTCTACCAGTCATACCCCTCTTTTTGTGCACAAAGCAGGTTTCAGCCATCCATTTTTCCACATTGGTGATTCGCTGTTGCTAGCAAATGCACATATCCTGGAGGTATTTTCTATCATCCATTCAAATGAAATTGCATAGCAGGAGGAATCAGGTGCAGGAGGGCCTTTTGTGGCTGTACCTATTGTATGGATCAGCATGGAAGGGCTTCATTATGCACCTCTTACAACACATTCCTCACATTAATGAAGCACTGAAAAACAATTTGTACATTAATATTCCTTTTCTCCAAGCTAATCTTTGGCAAATGTTTCAAAGACCCCTTTGCTACAGCCAAAAAGATTGTTAAAAAGAGGACACTTGGGGAAATGCAGAGTTCACATGTCAAAAAGAATGAGAGGCAGTCTGATTGCAATAGCTTGAGGCAAAGGATTCCTTCTGTTAATGTCTTCAGGTGAAGATGAGATGCTTTTCTGCAAAGTACACTTAATCAGATGGAACGCATTGGGCTCACACAGAAATAGATGGATGAAAGGCTTGAAATAAATTGCATCTGTTCCACCTTTTAGCTCTATGAAACTACAAATCCCACATTAAAATAAAATCTATCATATTAATTTCAGGTTCAGTATTCAAAGCCTTTTTGACCTAAAGAGAGTTTTTTCTGCCTTGGGAATCAGAGATGCATTTGATCCCATCACTGCCAATTTTAAAGGCATTTCAGGTAAGAGGCATGACAGAATAAAAAACGATCACTGACCCAATAGTTGTAGACTCTTACATTTGAATAATTCAGTAGACCTGGGCCTTCTGAACTAGTTGTAATTCTTCCTTTGTGAAACTCTAAAACACAATTCATACTTAACTGTTCTACTTTACTATTGGCAATTGTATTTTGATCTGTTGTTTTGTAGGAAAGAGGAATCTGAAAGGGACAGGAGTGGTTTTGGTCTTGCTTTTTGTCTTGCTTTTTTTGCTTTTCCTTTTCTTTCTTGAAGATTAAAATTGTCAATACAGTATAGGCCTGGAAAATGGTTATTTATTCGGAAATTTAGGATGCTTTAGTACAATTTTCATTCCTATTTGTGTTTTTAAATAGTTGTTTAACAGTTAGGGATGCCGATCCAACAAGTCTGTGTTCCAGCTCCTGACATCACAAACAACACTGGCATATACCCACACTATGTTGTCTTGCTAATCCAGTGACCAGTGGGCTAAACTATACTTTCCCTTTGCCAAAATACTAGTGTTATGATTGTATACTGTCTTGGTTTTGGAAGTCTGAAATTATTCCACTCCTTGGAAAATTTTTATCCCTATTTAATATTAAATAGAAAAAGAACCTAAATTATATATTTTCTTTCTTTTGACTACTTCCAGCAACACAAATTATTTCAACATAGTCATTTCTGCTCATAGCAAAGACTCAAGAGCAGCAGCTGTCCAGAGAGTTGCATAGAGTTCACACAGTTCTTGTATGTGTGAGCGAATAAATGAAATTACTCCAATTCAGACAAATCTGCTTTAACAGAAAGGTTGCTTTCCTGGAACCTCAGAAGGCACATTACTCATGGTTTTTTTTAATGCTGCTTTTAAAATTGAACATAGCATTGTTCTATTGCGATATATATCTCAAATTGCAAAGAGATGCATATTAAAATAATTTGTTACTGCTCACTTATTTGTTAAAGCCTCCTGCTTTGTTTACTGCAAACAAATATTAATATAAAGTGCACAAGGATGTATTTTATAAAGTTAACATCTAGTTAAATAAGGTAAGTAATTTGAGGAAATTAACTCCATCATGAAAAAATCTCATTTAGCAGCTTCTTTCCTATGTACGCAACTCAGTGGCTTTTGTCACACAGGGTAAGGCTTATAGAAGTATTCAATCCTGCCCGTGGTGGGGTCAGGTATTAAAGGATATGTTGAGGCCCTTCTCAGTTCTACTCTTGTACTACTCAGTTACATATTGTAACAGTAGGGATATAGCTATGGTGGTCTGTGAACTCCATGAGGCAGCTTATAAGGAAGGTTTCTCTTTTATTTAACCAATAGATACAGTTGGAAAAAGAACAGGTAAGTTTTCAGTTCCTCTTCCATATGAAACAGAAGCCATAATCTTCAGAATATTTACTCTCAGATCACATTTAGCAAACAAACGTGTTACTTCATTTCAGACCTGGAACAGCTTCTTTATGCCTGAAAGCTTCTAATTTTTTTTTCCTCCAAAATAAGTTAGATTTATCTAATTAAAAAAAGATCCGCCTCTCCTCAGTTTTGTCTTGCTTGTTTCTATCCCAGATTTTTGACTGTACAAAATTCAGATAGAAACAGATAAAATGCTCTTTCAGTATTTCTTTGTTTTCACCTATGTCAGACCTGATCCTCAGATTCAGACACAAAAGAAAAAAACCTCTCAGCCTTCCCCATTTTCTGTCCTCTGTAGTCAGCTAGGGAGAAGTAGACTTGTAACACTCGCCTTGGTACCTTTCTGAAATTAATTTTTTCCAAGCTCCCTTTTATGTCACAGTCCCATCATTTCTTCCTGAAGAGCATTTTTTCTGCAATTTCCCTTCCAGCAGTTCCTCAATTCATTCCTTGTCCTCATGGTGCGAGTTAGTTTGGATTCTCACCGTGTAAACCTTGCATTCCACCACAACCTGGAAACCTCTCAAACTAGTAATTCCCATTCAGCATTCAGTCCACTGTTGTCCATATAGTGGGAAAAGAGACATAAAGATGAAAGAATAGGTAAACATGGGTAGAAATGAGGGGGAAGAGAGTATTTGCAATTCGTGCTCACACTGTCAAAGGAACCTGCTTCCCTCTGTCAGTAATAGAGAGATCTGAGACATGCTGTCTTCTCTAACATAACCTAACATTGCCTTTCTCATGCACTATCTCACTCTAAAAATGTTCCTATATTGTGTCAAAGTGATGCTCTTCTGTAGCCTGAACCCAGCTCCCACCACTGGACATCACTGGAAATGGGCCAGGCTGCAGCTGGCTCCATCAGCAGAAATGGGGGGACACCCCACAGCTCTTACAGGTTTACACCTATACACACACACAGTCAAAATCCTGTCGTTCGCCTTCCCCCCAGTCTATAAAGCAGATCTGAATGATGAGTAGTCACTAGCAGAAATGCCCTTAAGCAGAAGAACACCCCAACTTTGCATTCACAATAGTGATTCTTTCCCAAAAACTTCACTGCCTGCCTGAAAGCAGGATCCATGTTTCCCATGAAAGTCAAGTAGGTGTTGCAAGCTGCACTCTGTGACTAAGGGCACATTTAGGCAGAGAAGTTCAAGACACGCATGAGTGTTTTAGCTTATTCTCCAAGTTCCCCGCATATAAGGTCATGCTGTTCCAAAAACAAAGTAGTCATACTATCTCAGCTACATGCTGAGCTAGAAAGTCTGTAACATTAAGCTAGCTTAGATGCCCAGGCTGTCCACACTCATCCATGTTAGGCACACATACAAAAAAATCAGGTATCTTGGCAAAATTACAACTGAGGATCTTCTAACGCAGAAGCCAGGTACAGAAAAAGCAACTGAAAGGCAGGTTTATACTGTGCTGTCTTTCTGAATGTGATGTGCTGAAGGAACCAATGAAAGGAATTTCTGACCAAAGAAAAGCTAATAGTGTGACACGTGTTGTATTCAGCATTAGTTCACATGTAGTGAGGTGGAAAGCATGTACTTCATGTTATTGCAGTGAATTCCTTGAAAGCTAAACATTGTTTAAAATTATATTCCTTCTACTAAGTATTATTTTGTAAGTAGTACTATCTTCAGAATATTTTAGAAATTTTTGCTTCATTTTTTGAAAACAGAATAGAGCAGAGGCCAGGCATACAGCACTATTTGTCCAGCAGCATCAGGGAGTGATGCAGTTACTGCTGCTCCAGCTAAATGCCAAGGGATTGGAATCCCTTGGCCTAGGCAGCCTTTAAGGCAGTTCGATTTTAGTCATTGAATTAGCTCCCAGCTGAAATATCTAACAGTTATGTGACCCTTAGATTCTGCAGGAAAAAAAAGGTAAAAGCATTCTGAATTTAAAAAAAACCAAACCAAACAAACAAACAAACAACTGTTCACAATGAAATTCAGAAAATAACTACTAATATTAATTTCTGGGTTTTTTGCAGGGCAAGGTAGTCTTTATATTTCAGAAGCTATTCACAAAGCAGAGATTGAAATAACAGAAGATGGTACGAAGGCATCAGGAGCTACAGGTAAATCAAATACAGACTTCTCACTTCTGTAGCTTGTCACTACAGAAACAACTACTAGCCTTTTATTTCAGGGAAAAAAAAGAAAAAAAAAGCGTAGTAGCATTTAAATGTACGCCTAACCTAAATTTAAACTTTTGTATTTAACACGCTTCCATTTCACCTTTGTAATTGTTCATAAGAACTCTTTTAATTTTTTCTCAGACTAACATGTAAAGGTTCAAGTGAAAACCAGCTTTACTAGCCCAGGGCAAGTCCAGTTTGAAAAAATAAACCACTTATTTTTCTGTTGGTTAAATCTGTTTGCTCAGATCATAAAAGCAAAGAATGAAAATCAGCTACTAACATTTTATCTATAGCTCCTGAACTGTTACAGGGATTGTTTCTTGAAGATGATCTCCTTGGTAGTATTGAAGATAATGATGGGAAAGTTTTGTCTTTATGAAGGCAGGCTTTTTTCTCACATACTTCAAAGCACAACCTTTGTATGCAGTAGCTTCTGCTAACAGATCATATCCATGTGAGCAGGCCTACGTGGCTGAGTGAAGAGCCTCAAAGTAAAACCTCAGCTATGGGCTAGAGTCAATAAATGATCTTCATAAGCTGAATCACATCTCAATAAGAATCCTCCATCACAATTTACATGAAACAGGGGAACTAAAATTACTGAGCTGGGCAACCCCCTCCCCCCCCTTTTTTTTTTGGTCACATGAGTCATATCAAAGAAAGAAGGCCCCTGGCTTTTTGTTTCCCTTTTGGAAGCCTCAGGAGATGCTACAAGTTGGCACGAAAAGCAACCCTAGACCCCTGCGTGGATTACATAGGCATTACTGCCACTTGCTTGCTCCTCTTGGGGAGCTGAACATGTCCTCAAGCTGTTCAAACATCAGCATGGCAGAAGGACAATCATTACTCACACCTCACCTTTCTTCTTCCCTGGTCTGTGCCCACTGTAGACGTGCTCCACGTGCACACCACAAACGCTGATGGTCCTCGACTGCAGGTCAGGGCAAGACCTGGGTCTCTCCCATTTCTCCCAATTAGCCTCCTTGCTTTCAGGAGCTGCCCTGGGAGGTACACCTCCCCTCACCCCATGGTCACAATGCCAAAAGGAACCTGAGGACATCTGATTTGGAATAGGATTCCTCTAGCAACAACTCTGAATAAGACACATGCTGTACATATGTGTACTGTATATATTTGATGTAACTAAGTTAAACTTTCTGCAGAGCTGTACATTTTTAAAGTTTAGGACAATTTTCATCTCTACCAGGGAATTAATATTTTTAGTATTTTTTCTGGTAATTCCCATACAAAATAAAAGCTTTTATGTGGCTTCAATTACATACCAAAGTCTAAGGGTAACAGCAATCAGACTTCAGACCTTTATCCCATTGAAACCAATGGCAAAACTTTCCTCAGCTCCAGTCAGACCAAGCTAAGAAGCTGATTTAAAAAGGTATCATTATGTTTATTGTACTTCAAAAGCTCTGGAACTAGTCACGCAGCAGCTTGAAAGCTGAGGTAGGCAGGTTTTTTTTAGGAGCGCTGAAACGCTGAAATAGTGCCACTCAAACTAGCTTTACTGAGTCTTACTTGAAGTTTCAATTTCATTCCATTGTTTTAAACGTTCAGTAAAAAATAATTCAAATCTGGGGTTTTTAGTATTGGGGGTTTTTTTGACAACATAGTCTTAATACTATGTAGCTACAAGGAAGAATTTATTTAAACAAGATGTATTTTAATAATAGCTGAGCCATCATAATTCTTAAGGACTCTTTATTTAATCTAATAATTAACCCACAACCAGAGAGAGGAAAGACAGTCATAAATTGAGATTGAAGATACTTCAGTTTTGTTGAGAGCTCTGACAGAGAAATTCCAGGATGACATAGGTATTTCTCTGCTGTTTGTCTCCCATTTAGAAAAGGGACTACATTTGTGCCTTACTTACCTTTTTTACCAGAACAGCATAGCTAGAAATTGGCTAACAGGTTAGGCAATAGCATGGTATGACTTCAGCAGGGTTAGGGCTGTGATAACAACAAAAATTACATTACCTTTGAATTCCAAAGCCAGACAGAGTCACCTCAGCAATGAAACACACACGAATCGCCAGCAGGTAGTCTCACAACACTTGACTTGTTCATTCACCCAGACTGATTTCACTGTTGGATAAAATCGTTGGTTTATTCTGAAAGCAGAGGAAGAACTCAAAACTCAACATACTAAACATCAGAGCTCAAGGGCACTGTACAGAAAGTGGGAAGAAAATGGACACATTTTACTAATGTTTTCTTTGTTGCATTACAGCAATGGTATTACTAAAAAGATCTCGAACACCTATTTTCAAAGCAGACAGACCTTTCACATTTTTCCTGAGACAAGCTAATACAGGTATGCATGCTCTGTGTTTCAGTAGCAGAATCCTTCACAAGTAGCACTGAAATCAGTAACAAGTTCTTTGTAAATAGCGTGCCATTCTTCAGTCCAGGAAATTTCAACAACCATTGAAACAGTGAGTTTAGGGTTTTTAAAGCATAAAGGATACAGTTTAATTTAAAAAGAATACATAATAATCACAGAAGTCAGGGAAGCCAGATTAGCCTCTTCTATGTATATGCAGCATGTGCTCAAAAAGATTTCTACCATAATTATAGGCACTAGAAAGATCTTACAGATCTTAAATGCCCCAGGATTAGGGATAGACCTCCACAGGGCAATTTAAATTACAAATAGGCTGGATTAGTTGGATTCATATCTGAAGAAGTTAAAATAGAAATCTTTTCCTATAAATGAAACTTATTCATGCCTACACAGATGGCACACAGCAAACAGACTTCAGCCTGTAGGCACCAGGACCTGAAACTCCTTGTATTAATTCCTACCTCAGAATTTTCTAGGGAGGTAGCTCAGAAATTCTGAAGACCAACAATCTTTTGCACAGCTACAGCGCAGGATATGCAGAAGCAAATTTCTCTTCCCTCATATCTTGAATAGCAACACCTTCAGGGAGGCAGTTTTACAGATCTGGACCCTTCACTACTTAGTATCCTCACAAGACATTCAGGTTATCAAAAGCCACTGTATGTAGTCAGGTAACTTAGCTCTGAAAAAAAGCCTAACTTGTATCTTCACGTTTGCAAGGTGCTGCCAAAAATACATGTTTCTTTTGCAACTGAAAACTCTTTTTCTTGCTAAGGAGCTCCTCCAGCCCTCAAAACAAACAAAAAAACCTGCAGAGCATGTCTGGAAGAATGAAGCATCACAGTGCTCTTTTAGCTTCTGTATTAGACTATGTCTCATTTCAGATGTCCAATCATCTAAGTTACTCCAGAATCTCTGCCAAAGGAAAACACCATATAGCTCATTGCCAATAATAAAGAACAACTGCATTATGCACCATTTAGCAGGTATTTATTTGCTCCCCTGAAGTACCAGGCCATCTCCAACAACTCTTACCCTTCTTAGCAATGCATTAAACTCGCACCTTAAGTATTTTCCTAAAAATCCTTCAAACCACCAAGTTTCTCTTGTAACTGGGGGTCATGTCCATTTAGATTTCCAGGGAACATATAGCCATTTACAGGGTTCAGTAAAACACTGGGGCCTGGCAAGAAGACCAAAGAGAATAATTTTCCTTATCTGCTTCCAAGCAACACATCATTCTCTTAGTGAACACCTGTGTATGTACCATTCTGCTTTAAAAGCCTGTATCTTACACTTTGACCAACATGCAAACACATCTTTTAAAGAGAAAAGTACTACCTTGAGGGGGGGCCGGCATATTTTAAATATGCTTTGGCCATCATTACCATTCAATGAATAAAAGTATTTTTACTTGGTAAATGCAGAATTTTTTTTAAAAAAAAAGGCACTAAAAGCTGATCTATGAAACCTGAGCCACAGACTCTTCAGGATTAAGAACAAACTGATTTTGGTGAATAAAATTGCTCAGTTTATAGCATATATATAAGTTATATATACAGGAAGGAAATCAGATTGTAAACCAGAATTTTTATATGAAGCATAAAAAATACATATCTTCCAATCAAAATCAGAAAAACATTTCTGTAAATGAAGCTTTTAATGCAAAAAGTGAAAACTGTGAAAACATTCAGTCATTTTGTTTGTTCAGGTATGAACAGGGGAAAAGGTAAACAAGAACTGCTTTTAATACATTTTTATTAACCTAGAGGTACTTAAAGTTACTATCCCCATAAAGATCACAATGAGTCTTTATGTAGACCAAAAGTCTTCATTGCATCAGTCTCCTAGTAATAGCAGAAATGTATTTTCCAAGACTTAAAATAGCATAAATCTGCCTGAAATAACTGAAAAGGTTTGGGTTTCTTTAATCTGAATTTCAGCTTTGAATGCATTTCTTTTGAAGGACAGACAAGGTAACAGCAATGCAAACAACTGAAGCACAGATTCAATGAATTTGACACTGATTTCATTCAAGGGGTTGCAATAATCTCTTCTGTAACTACAATATCAACACAAACGAATGAATTTAGGCTTTGTTTTGCTCAGTTCAAAAGCAATTCTTTAGCCAATGGTCTCTGTAAGTTTCAGGTTTTGAAAAATTTCTGGTTTGGGCTACCAGCTATTTGGAAAGGCCTTTTTGTTTTTAATACAGAAATGTTCAAATTATTCTAAGCATGCAACTGCAGTCGATTTTTCCATATAAGCAATGAATGATCACAAATCTGCTAGTTCCATGCTTAATTTATGTATGTAAACCATACTACACTTTGAAAACGTCGTCCCAAACTGAAATAATGTTAATATTGTTTTCATTTACAGGTTCAGTATTCTTTATAGGAAGAGTTACAAATCCTTTGTAATAAACACTAGACAAATATGCTGTCTTCTGTTCCTCCTATGGTGAGCTTTCCTTCAATTAAATTAAAGGCTACATTATATCTATTAAAACACTGTTTTAAACAACATCACTTTTGCAGGAATAAAGTGAGCAAGCCCTCCACTACCTTACTAGTTTGTACACGCTGTTGGAAACTTACAGCTGGCTAGGAATCAACAGCACCACAACTACAGCAAAGAAAGTAAGCATATCTACATTTGAGGAAAAACTGAACAGATTTTGCCACCTAAATGTTTAAGAATATGGGCCAACAGCTTCTGTTTAACTTCATCATGGCTAAAGTCAGCTTGACTGTTGTAAAGTATGTAGGTCAACTGGAAGAAAGCATCTCACAAGAAAGCTTTGTGGTACATGTTATTTTTCAAGCACAACTTTATTTCCCTGTCCTGAAGTCAAAAACTTGAGAATAAAATTGAGATTCAGTCTGGTCCCAGATTTAGATATAATCCAGCTGAGATAGTAAGGTAACAAGCAAACAGCAAAATGATGTCAAATGGAAATCAAGTTGAGAAGCTGTTTCAAAACTGACAGAACAGGTAAGAAGCAGAAATACCCACTCAATCAGTGACCAAACAAATATTATTGCCAAAAAAGGTAGTAGTACTACCTTTACTACCTTTTATTTTACCTTTTTTTTTTAAATGAACACAACATAGAATGGACATGCCTGAATAACACCAAATAAAGCTAAAAGCATCTAGAAAAGTGCTTTTTATCAGCATCCTGACAAAAGTTGGACACAGTGAGTATTTTAGTACAAGATTCAGCAATTCATGGCACAAGCATCAGAAACCCAGGCCCATAAAGATTTTGGGTGAAGACTGCAAACCACTGACTCTTAGGAAAAGGATCAGAGGGGAGTTGCTCCCACTGAATCAAAGAAAGCTTTTGAGAAGTTAGGAGCATCTAGCACAGATGAAAGATATGGCCAATAAAGCATTCAGTGATATATTGCACCCAAGCAGCAGCACCTTATGGCTGTTCCTGCATTTGTAAACATGTAAAAACTTCTGACACAGAAAAACTCTGTGCAGCATTCCTCAAAGGCTACTGACCCCTGCTTTACTACACTGGATCCTCAGAAAACTCTTGAGTTTTGTCATTGCAGTGGATGTGCATACAGGACATCAGTTTGTTATGTTACTCACCAAACAGCGAAGCACAAAGTATACAAGGCCGCAAGGGATCGATCATCCTATTGTAGTTGCAATTCAGCATTAGGTTCCTTTCACTTGCTCTCTGATTAAGAACAGAATATCCAGTGATACAAAACTGCTCTTCACTCTCTAACACTGATAGTAGAACATAAAAGCTCTGGAAAGGGAAGGCAAAATGAACCATTCCAATAAAAACTGTACTCAATCCTACACAAAGATTAAAATAGAGCTTTTATTGATGGAATAACAAAAGTGCTTTTCTTAAATATTTTTCAAAATACATTTATACAACTTACAATAATATATCCAAAATAACTGTATATACAAAACATTACCTTGTTTAATGCATGTGCTTTTTTTTTTTTGAAAATTACAAAGCAACTTTTTGGCAAAGTTCAACCTTAAGAGGTGATAGTTTTGAAGGTTGGATTAAGAAAAATAGAACCTGAGGGAAAGTGACACTTAAGTCCATGACAAGGAAGAAGTTCTCCATTTAGTTAAATAAAAATGGTTTTGTAATATTTTTCACATTACAAAAATAACAGAAGTGAAGAAAAAAAAAGATGATGGATACTTTTCTCATCATTTCGTAGAGCAGCTTCTCATTCTTTCGAGTACAGGAACTTAAGATAAGAGTGCATGTCAAAAATGAATGCAAGTAAGGACAGCAGCGCCCTGCTGTGGCTTTCTCTTGTGTGCAGTGTTTCTTAGCTGCTGTTGATATGGTTGACCTGATTGGATCTGCGATGGATTTCTTCCAGAAAACTCTCAAGCTGTTCTATCAGCATTCGTTTTTTAAACCTGTATTTAAAAGATAGCATAATAATGGATGCACATAGTAATACATGAAACATCATTCACAAAACTTTTACTGAACCCTGGAAGCTTCAGTTATTATTTTAGGTCCAGTGCGCGATGAGGTTATATATACCTCATATATATATATATGCTGAATCCTGAAGTTCTGTTAAACTACTAACTTGCTCTTCCATTTAATGAGAGAATTCAAAATTATGCTGACTACAGTCTATTCTAGCACATTGCTGAACATCACTCAGCCCTCAGAAAGCCAGGAAAAAGAGAGTTGAATGCTTGCTGTTTCCAGAAGTAAAGTTCTGAAGTACAGAAATAAAATATATGTCAGAAGAACTATAATCCTAAAGCTGGCAGCAGCGTTTACGGATTATTTGCATGCTTTCATGGTGCATTCACAAAAAGTTGAGTAGGTACTGGTGAAGGAATAGCCATTACACAGTGCAGATTTCCTGACAAGAAAATACAAATTAAAAGTTTGAGAAAGAAATTAAAGAAAATGCAGATGTAATCCATACCTAGAGTCTCTGCAGTTCTATTCCATATTGATTAAGTAAATTTGAACAGCAGACCATTTTGTCCCTTGTTCACATCCCTGCCTCAGCACTCACAGCTCCTTGCTGTTTCCAGCTAGCTCTCCCCCTTGCAACATCTCCATCTGAGAAGCCACGTCTGACCGATACTTTGGCAGCTGTACGCATACTCCAAGATAAGCAGCAATGACAAGATCACACACTTTCTCAGCTTGGTACTATTCTGAACTATAGACAGAGTTCAGTCCTGTGGCCTTAGTAAACCCCAGCAAATGCCTCTAGTCCCAGCCAGGCCTCCCAGTCCATGTTCTTGGCTCACAGAAACATGGCACCTGCCATAATTCCCAGACCACAGACCTCCCCACAATCCCAGGTTGACTACAGGGAAACAAACTCCCATTACCAACCACTTATTATCTCATTGGATACTCATGCTTTGGGCCCCTTACCCATCCTTCTCATCACAGTTCTCCTCAGTAACCCCACAGAAACCCCACACTTAAAAGTACTGCTTCCCCTCCATTCTTCCTCATTGCTTTCACAACTGCCCCCTGCTTGTTGAAAAGTATTAACCTGGGAAATAGGTAATTATTCATTCTCATTCCCTGTAGTAAAAGTACAATTATTTAATCTAATAGCAAAGTGCTTTACTATAATACTATCCTAGTGAAAATTTAACATGCTAATACTCTGTGCAAGTGACTGGGTAATGTTACTTTCCAGAACACCTGCAAGCCCCTCTGAAGCAGCTGTACAAGTTAACAGCAGACATTTCCTAGAAACATAAAAGCTGGTGGAAGGTGGGGAAAAAACACATTGCTAACTATTCTCACATAACTGTTGTCACAAGAATTTGGGTTTAGAGTACACTATGTCAAGCCCTTCAACACAACTCACTCAAAGTTCTTTTCCAAATGCTGAACTCTACAGCAAACTGTTTTTTCCAAGTCAACAGAAACAATTTACAACATTAACTAATACTCTAATTAACAGAATTAAGCATTGACTCTAATGCAACTGTTCACTCTAAGAATATTAGTTCCCTTAATAATAAAACTTCCTTGAGTAGTTCTAACCATTGAGCATAAAGATTCATTTTTAGATTCATTTTTATTTTATAATTGGTTGTATTACTTCTTGCCAGCACTTTTATCACTAGTGGGTATCAGCATTTTGTCTAGGTACACGCTCTGGGCTTTGCTATGTGTATTAGTAGCCTAAAGCTCTTAATTTGGAGAATAAATAAAAGGGAATTTAATTTCTCATACTGAAAAGTTGGTTGATTTGGAAAACACTGATCTGTGTTTTGTCAGCTTTTGCTCTAGACTATTTCATAGAGAATTAAAAAAAAACTTATTCTTCACGCTAGGACCATAAATGGCTTGCTATGCCAACTCCAGAAATACTGAAGACCTCTCCACTACATATGCTACTTCCTTTTAGCCCTTTCCTAAATAACTCTTCAGTTTGAGCATCCAAAGTTACAGCCATCTATTTGGGACGTCATGTCTCTTGTGTTCAGTAAGGACTCCTTATAAGCACTAATACTACCCACCCAGGCTGAGCCAAATATTCTTATTATTCCCTAAGCATAAGAAAAGTCTTTGCCAGAATAGAAATAGCTAAGGATTTGAACTCGAGTGTGGTATCTCCTTGTCCTTAATATTTTCACAATCAACTGGAAGAAAAAAAATAAATCCATTATCTACCTCATCTTGATTTCTGCCTCTCAAAAGTGATAGCTTTTCTGCTATCAGAAGAGGAACTGCAAGGCAGTCAGTTTCTAAAGGAAGCTGAAAACTGGATTGTTTTAGAAACCCTCCTCTCCCCTCACAACTCTCTAGTGGATTAGCCTCCAGAATTGAACAGGGACTGTTTTTAAACACATACTTTGTTGCTGAAATGTTCAAGAGCTTTCTTAAGCCTGTGTTCAGAGTCAGAGCTCCTTGGAGCAGGGAAAGAGAGCAAGTATCCCAAATTTGAATTGCATTCTATAGCACTGCAAAGGTCATCTATCAGTTAACAAGACTATCCTGAGAACTCTGGAGAGCCTAGAAATGTTTCCTGCAGGGAGTAGGGAACCTTGGTTAAATGTGATAGCTTGCCTGGATAAGGAAAGAAGCAGAGAACTGCACTGGGATTGTAGGCAGTGTTATCCAGGTGGATAAAATGACCACACTATAAAAATCTAACCAAGGAGAGAGATTAAGCTCTTACTACACTCAAACCAATAAAAACTGAAATTTAACAACAGTCAGCAGAAACAGAATTGCCAACCTTTTCCACCAGTAGATACAGAAAACTGTTAACTATGGTGGGAGAGGGATTTAATTCTGACACATCCAACAGCAACACTCAACCACTGCCAAATTTTGTAGGGAAAGAGTCACATTTGTAAAGATAAAATCTGAGGCAAAAAGGTAAGCTTGTACAAACAACACACATCAGGAAGTTTATGTGTTTCTGGAATTTTTCTAGGGATTTATTTGCAGTGCAAAGCATTGTGTGGCAGGTTTCAAATGAAGAACGGCATGGTTGTCCTGGTTTCAGCTGGGAGAGAGTTAAGTGTCTTCTGAGTAGTGGGTATGGTGCTATGTTTTGAGTTCAGTGTGAGAAGAATGTTGATAACACACTGATGTTTTCAGTTGCTACTAAGTAATGCTTATACGAAGTCAAGCATTTTTCAGCTTCTCATGCCCAGGCCAGCGAGAAGGCTGGAGGGCCACAAGAAGTTGGGAGGGAACACAGCCAGGACAGCTGACCCAAACTGGCCAACAGGGTATTCCATACCATGGGACGTCACATTCAGGAAAAAACTGGGTGGGGTAGGGGATCACCACTCAGGGTGTCAATCAGCAGGTGGTGAGCAATTGCACTGTGCATCATTTGTACATTCCATTCTTATTATTTTATTTATTATTTTATTATTACTGTTGTCATTTTTATTAGTGTTATCACTATCATTATTACTTTCTTCTTTTCTGTTCTATTAAACTGTTCTTATCGCAACCCACGAGTTTTACTTCTTTTCACGATTTTCTCCCCCCTCTCTTTGGGGGGGGGCGGGGAGTGAGTGAGAGGCTGCATGGTGTTTAGTTGCTGGCTGGGGTTAAACCATGACAATGGTTGTCAAGCAGTTACGTATGGCAGTATATGGTGCAGTTTTAAAAGATTAATACAATTTAGTTACCTACCTTGAAGCTTCTTTAATAACATTTTGTAAAAATATCAGTCGGGTCTGTAAGCTTCCTTGTACATGCTTCAGTAAAAAGAAGATTCTTTCATATTCTTAAAGATAGAGAAGACCAAAATCACAGTTACTTAAGAAATGCCTATACAAATATTTGTTGTAATCGATCTGAGTGAAACCTGAGTAAATGCAACAGATATCATTCAACTTTTGTAAGCTTTTAGGATCTATGTCCTATCAACCAGGCCTGTAGCAATGACATACTGTTTAAGGAACACCAACATTGAAAAACCCAGGAAACTGCAGTATTGGTATTACTGGAACACCTAACAAGTTAATTCTAATACTGATAATATAAAAAACATGACTGTCATGGACATTGACAGGCATAGCAATGTTTTAATCACTCATCTGGATAGTTTTTAGCAGAGGTTTTAAATTTTTTCAGCTTTATATTTATTTTGCTTCAGTCTCGTGGTCTCTCTTTGGTATACTTACTCCTTCCTGGTTTCCGGATCTCTTTCATAATTTGTGCTCTTAGCTCTATATTAATCTCTCTGGAACTTCTGCAATGCGCTGTTTTTCTCCCTTTGCTGGGTGAAGACATCGGCAAGTTCTCTTCGGTACTTTGGTCTTTACTATCTGATTGCTCATGATTATCCAAAAACCCATCAACATTCAAGTTATTCCCTAAATGTTCATGGCCTACATCCTCTGTATGAGCTGTTGATCGATCCAATGAGTTGAACGGAGAAGAGGGCATTGAAAACTCTGAATCCACAGTATTTGGGAAACCGTCTGATGAAAGTGGGTCTGTAACATGATTCTCAACCACATCATCCATTGTAACCTCATTATTTGTTTCTGATGCTGAAAAAAAAAAAAGATTGTGCTTGCCAGTTTCACATTCTTTATCATCTGGGAGAAGTCAATGAGTTAGTTCAGTATTAAAACTCTTGTAAAGCTACGCTCCAGCTTGTATAGTCTATTGTGCATGCCAGGCATAAGAAAATGTGTTTGTGGGTTGTAACAGTGAGCACATTACTATATCTTCTGTCAATTAATGGCTTAAAGTCACAGGTATACTCTGTATATGAAAAGGGAAATTGCTATATGGACTACCAACAAAAGAAAAAGCACCTGTAAAATGTGTTTTAATGACATGCTTGTCTTTTCCCATTAAATTGAACTGACAAAGTTTACTTCAGTGCTGAACAGTGAGCAAGACTTATAGCACCTCAGCTCTGCACTAAGGGAAATGAATTCACTACACTAGAGCAAAATTCAAACTAACTTCACACTGTGATACTTTTGGAGCATCTGCATTGCCAGGCAAAGGAAGAACACCCTTCTGACTGTTTACATTGTCATCTCATTTAATACAGGAAATACACGGTTTATACTGGGAAGTTCATATGAAGGAGACTTCTGTCTGAAGGACTGTATTAACTCTTTCTGTAATTAACCCCAGATGCACTCTTAAATATTTCATTTTCAAAAATGAGGGATAAAATTGCCACATTTTGGAAATCAGCCAATGGTATTTCTACATAAACAAGTTTTTTGCATAAATTAAAAAGCAAACTCTCTAAAGATGATGAAGATTCACTTACTTTTGTGAATAGGAATAGGTTTAATAAGGTCAGGCTGTGCTTGAGTGATTGGTGTTGGTGGCCCTTTCCCTCCAATGTGGTTATTCACAACCGGAGGAGTCTGTGGTCGACCTCTGAGCAGCGGGGACATACAACGTCGTCTTTTTGGAATCCCTTGCATATTTGGTTCTCCAGGTCTTTTATGTTTATTTTGAGGTCCTGATACAAATTCATCTGCTTCATCTATCATCATTCCCTGTAATTAATTTAACGGGGAGAATTCTTAAACTTTACACCAAAAGTACATAATATAAAATACAATTAATGCTTTGATGTTATGATATTTACCATGCATAGGGCAACTATGTAAAACATGCCATTATTCACCGAATTCTCAAATCTCAACTAAAACCTCCCTAGACTAAATCAATGTGCTTAAGGCCCTTATCCAACAGTCTGCCCAGTAAGACAACTGAGTGGGCCATCAAACTTTCTTTTCAGCAATTGCAAAATGACTAAAACATTTAAAAGAGCTTTAAATGACATTGGTAATTTGGTCAAATCCAAGACAGATTTGGACAAAAGGGAGAGTCCATGCTCTCAAAGTTAAGGGAAGCTTTTTATGGGGGAAGTTTGGTAAAGGAAACATGATTAGGCATTAGTTATACTACAGTGACAAACACATTTCATTTATAATACAATTCAGAGGCATAATACTGATTTTCCAATAAAGACTGCCCTCCATAGGATACTACTGATGGAAAAACATCTGAGATGCTTTCTTGTAAGCAGTACTTTTCCAAATATTGGAAAGTGATTCTCCAACACATTGCTCTTTGAATGGTCTAATCAGCAGTGCACACACAACGGCACATTTTTAAAAAAGCTTTACAGAAAACTCACCTTTTTGTCCAATTTGAATGGATTGCCAAATGTATGGAGCCTTCGTGGTTGATCAGGATCAAGCTCTCGGAGTGGAGAAGGTATTTGTTTTAGATACTCCTGGTAGTTTCCCATTTGTGCTATAGGTACGCTGTGAACTTGATCTATCATAACAGAAGGGCTTATTAATATGATACTGTTCGCCTTATGAGAATTTAGACTATATCCACTTCACACCTCCAGTTTTCAGTCTTTTAACAAATGCATTAACAAAATAGATGTGCAAAACTCACCATTATTCTTGCCTAACTGTTATTTATACCATCATGTTTTGAGTGCAGGAAACTTGCTTAAATAAATCAGTGTCTTGCGTATTTATCATTATGACAGGGAAATAAGCAATAGTTGTCATACATGGATGTTAGTTTTCCAGTATGTCCCAAAAGTTTTCAACAGGGCAGATGAGTGAAAAAAACAGACTGGGAACAAATAACTAAAACATTACCACAAACAGAAGACACATTAATGCAAAGTAGTAATGCCATGCTGCATACAGCTTTGACATAACTCTACCCAATTTTAGCCACCCAAAATTTGAGACTAGCATTTTCCCAAAGCAATGGTGATTTTTGACCACTGGAATCAACAAATTCTTAAAATCCATAGGACCTGATTCTAAACTTGTTATGGATTTAAAGTTGACAAGCCTTTGAACAAGCAAAACATGCTAGCAGAAATAGCAGAAAAAACTAACATTAGTTTTCAGTGGTTTAACACCCTCCCCAAAGAGCAACTTCTCTGCATTTCACCTAACATTAGCACTTGATCACAGATGTTAATCTGACCCAAGTAGTAGCAGGACTAATGTAACATACACTTTCACTTGCATTGCCCTTCTCATTTTCTCCACTTATTTAATCATCTTCAGTTGCCATAAAGCAGTGTCAGAAGACACAGTAGAAAGGTAAGGGAATAAATTAGCAGACTACTGAACTATTTGCTGTTGGCCTAAGGCAGCACCCAGTGAGCAAGCTCACTTTTCCACTGCTAGCAATCTACTGGTGTGGAGAGAGACAATAATGTTCAGAACTGCCCTGTGATTTTTTTCTCAGGTACATCATGAAAGCTGGGAAAAAACAGTGAACAAAAGAATCTTATTTAAAAGCCCAAGTCTCCTCATATGGACTAAAGGACAGAGCAGTGAATCTGCAATCTTCTTTAGCCTCACCATTTTTTCTTCCAGTAAGTTATTTAAGGAAAAAAAATCTAAAAGAACATGCAGTTTAATGGCAGTAGCAGACATCCATGAAGTTTTAAAGAACTATGCTATTTGTTAGTCTTCATTTTTTTACTACGAATCATATCACAGGTAGACAAAAAATAAACTGTTATCTAACCTTCATCTTGTCCTTTGAGGAACTTCCGAGTACTCTTCAGTAAATTAGATCTCATTCGTGTTAACTGATCCAAAAGATTTCTTCTGGGTATGTCATAAGCATTTCTAAAAGTCTGAGGTTTCAAATCCTATGGTTCCAGCAAATAAAGTTCCAATTAATACCATGTATGAAACAATATCTAGCATTTCAATGGAAGTATATTGAAAATAACAACATTACACACAGTGGTGCTTACCTTATTCAGCAAAGCTATTTGGAACCCAGCATACTCCTTCATATTGAGGTCTAGAGGTCTATGAGGAATTTCCCCAGTAATCCCCTGTAGCAGATGTTGAAAATCGTTCCTATGTGCCATAGACAGGTTGTGTGATCTGCTTCTGACCTTAATTCCAGTCTCTTGCGCTACCTTTTTGCCTACAGAGCCAATGACTCTATCGGACTCTATTTTGGCCTTAATTTGAAATAAATAAATAAATAAAATTGACAATATGCTCTTAAAAGGATTAGTCAGACTTATTCATTTTAAATTCCTACCCAGAAGATTTAACAATGTGCTAATACACTATGACGACGATAACCAGGATGAGTACTTAAGGAGTGCTTAATACATAACCACTTAATGCTTACTACAATTTTAAATATAGTGAACAGTTTGTGCCTAGGTCTTCTGCATACTTCTCTTCTGCTGCCCATTATGGTATCTAAGCACCAATATGCATGCAATGCTTTTATTTTCATAAAATGCCATAATTTGACTAGTAATTCTCTGCAAATCTATCTGTACTCACATAGACTGTCTTCTACAATCACAGCTAAAAACTATAGTTCTCAAAAGACTGATTCTCCCACAACTATAGTTGCGATCAGTCACACAATGGTATCAACTTTTTAAAAGCTCAATACAAATAGTCATAATATTAATAAATATGAAATACATTATAATACCCAGTTCTGTTTGGCTAGACAGACCTAACTCCCAATATTATGTTAGATTTGTACCAAAATCAAACATGTTCATAAATGCCAGTTTTTTGGCAGAATGTAGTTGAACAAAGAGACAACATTTGCTAATATACCTGCCAATGTTGTTTTCGCAGTTTCATGTAAATTTATAGCCTACTCAAAATCTGAACATATACTTATTAATAATACTGGGTGTCTATTAGCAGTGCCTTTCAGAATTTAGAAAAGCTTTAAGTACAATTTGCAGTGCATGTCATTACATCTTAGGAGTCTAAGATGTCTAGGTTGAGAGATCAGTTCACAAAATACTGAGCAATATGACTTTGATTTAATAGCATATACTGTAAACTTCAAGAAGTTTTCTCCCTCAAGTAATCATTTGTATTAATGTTTTAAGAAAAAGCTGGTCCAACTCATTAGCTAAGCTACAAGTACTTGCACTACTGCTTCTTGAAGTTTCAAGCCTACTGCATTTTTTTATCTTGAACAAGAAAGCTTAACATGCACAGTTTAACAAAGTAAAAGTGGAGGTAGCAAGGCAGAAATACTTTAGCTGGTGCAGGAGACTAGTCAAAGATATGGGCACTATTCTGAACAGAGTCAACAATTTCAAAAGGTCACTTGCCGCTTCTATGACTGTATCCTTATTTGAGATAGAATTATGTCTGTTTATATTTACATAACACTTTCCATTTCATTTCACAAGCCAAATAAAGGACACTTTCCAATTCTGATGCACGAAGTACAAATCTCTATTTTCTGGAAAAAAATGCTAGAACATCTTTAATATCTAAGGTAAGACAACATGTTTTCTTTTGGACAAAAATATGTTACTGTCTGTATAAGTAAAAATGGTCCTTAAATACAAAAAAAATCTCAATTTGTACCTCCATATCTATCTCTATAGTCCAGTCTATAAAGTCTATTTTTAAATGTTAATTTTTCCCCTCAATTCAGAAAACTAAAATGCTTTTTTTGCTAATTGCTTATGGGAAGGTATTAACTTGACCTTTCTGCTCTTTTTTCCCTTCAAAGCCATTGAACTTGAGTATTTTAAGATTATCCTGATATTAGAATAAGTTTTTACTGCTCTTTTGCTTCAACATTACCTGCTGACTCAACTTTTTGAGATATGAAATGACACTGTAACTAAGTCCATATTCCACATTGTCAGCTATAAGGTTTGGTGCTCCCATCATTCTCACAGCTTTCTTCAAAGGCTGAAACACAGAATGTATTGTATAGTCATATTTAACTTTATAAGTGTTGTATACATACTTCAACTAACTGTTTCCATTTCAAATAGAACCTGAGGTCCTCAAAGATAGAAAAGAAGAAAAACAAAGACTTTCAAGGGCAGTATTTTTTGTTGTTCTTTTAAAGCATTGTTCCATTCATACAGAATCAATTATGATCGGAGATCATTTATATACGAGTCACAGCTGATGAAATTTTCATAACATTCAGGTCTCAAGCCTTCCACAGGACTCCAGTGAAAACAGTATCATTATGCATGAAGTTTAGTTATTCTCTCTTAAATTAATACATATTCTACTTGAAATAGGGAATATACCCATAGTGGAAAGATAACTATAGTTACATAACAAAATAGAAATTTTAACACAGTAAGTCATCTTACCCCAAGATAATAAGGAGGCATTGTCTTCAAATAGCTTTCAAATGACTGTCGCCATTTCAATGTAGGCTTTGCCTTGTGTACTTTAAACAAGTCATCTGATGATTATAAGAAGAAAAGACAAAATGAAAGGCATGTCTAGACAGCATTGCATGTTTTTTTCTAATAAAAGTCAGTCAAACAAAAGCCAATTGCTCAGTGCTTAAATTAATATTTGTATTTTAACATACATATAACTAAACTAAATACACATACACACAAGATTAATGCTGCAGCCAAAAGATAGAACCTGACAAATTATTTATCAAATTGAATTGGTAATTGAGAAAACAGATTGGGAAAAATGGATGAAATAATGAAAAGTGAGGCCAAAACATATCTGAAACAATGATGTTAAGTAAATTATCTTACACTGAGTCGGAGTCATGAAGGTCAGCCAATTGGTGACAAGTGAAACAAGTTACTGATGACAAATACATTGCTCAACATCCTATCTTTCTACAGGTATGATTAACACTGCCATTAATTGCAGTAATCTATTTAGATGAGATCAATTTTTCAATTGTCTACTACATAAGAAAATTTTTTATGAAGTGGTATTTACCTAGCAGTGGAAGGAGGACTGGATAATTGTAAGGCATCACAAATAAATTCACACAATTCAGTGCTGTACTAGCTTTCAAGTAACCAAAAGGATGACCAAGTTCACTGTATTTTGCACTATTGCTCACATATACCTGCAATAAAACACATTATATTGTATGTAAATCCAAAATACTGTGTACTGAAATTTTACATCCTATTTTGATTATAAAGTCTATGAAAAACAGCATTCTACAAATAACTTCCAATTCAGCATGCACTCTACTTGCCTGCCAGCAGGTCTGAGGGGATTTTCTTTCCAGGATAAACTGCGTCAGTGGTGAAGGTTCTAACTCATATTTATCAAAAGGCAGTTTGTCAATGACCATCGGTTCACAGTCAGTACAGGAAAATTTCACCACAGGATGAGATGTGCGAGGTGGCTAAACATAAGCATTCACTGTTAATAAGTCTCCACAACAATTAAAATGCAATTGTGCTATGACAACTAAAGTAATACAGGTTCCTTGAAAACAGACATACATTTAAGGAGCCTATTCAATATGGGACTCATATTTATTGTCAGTGAGTCCTAAGAAATTAATTTATGACCTTAGCACTGTCTTATAATCTGAAGGAATCTTATTTTCTAAGTAAATGCCAATTTTTTTACCTAGTAAGTCTAGAACAGTGTGCAAGTAAAACTTCTTCCATTTGCAAAGTTTTTGTGTGTATACAAGTAAATCCCAGTGGGGACAAAACCATCTTCAATGCTACTCTGGGGCATGCCTGTATTCCCCACAGAAGCAGGCACTGTACTTTTGCATTTGCTGACTTCCCCCAGCACTTTTCCTTCTTGGCAAATTAAAGAGTTACAAAATTCAAACTGAACTGTAATGACCAAGAGCAGCATGATTTCAGAAAAAACAAGCTTTAGAAGAACTCACATTTTAACTAGGTCTGTGAACAATTATTTCAATTCAAGCAATTTAAGCGTTTGGATTTTAATCTTTTTATTAATCACAGGGAAAAGGCCTTTGTGCCTTGAGTTTCAAGTGTAGGTTAACAACATATTTAAAATATCTTTTGCTGAAAGTGAAAACTGATTTTTTGTGTGTAATGAAAACCAGAGCTGTACGCCTTCCACTGAAGGGTTTTCAGGAGAGGAACATAAGCTCTTATACTTACCCTCAGCCTCCAACAAGGCCACTAGACTCTGGGGGAAGAGCTCAGTTGGGAAGCCTCCCCTTCCATTTACTCTCTTTACAGGAAGGTAGCTAATAAATACGCAAGATAAACTAGGGAACACAGGGCTTCTTGACCCTTCCTACCACCTCAACTTGACAGTAATTTTCTTACATCTAGGAAGCTCTAGCCTCTTCCTTTTAGGATGAGCCAGCCACCCAAATGTTATCCGCCCACAGAACTGGTCTTGCCTTGAGAGTCTCCACTCTGAGGAAGGTGTACTGTCCAAGTGCACACAAAAGAGGAGGCCCAACCAACTGAAAGAACCACAATTCTCTTCAAAGAAGATGCCTCCAATAAATAATTGTGGTGGAGTTTTTGACCAAGTCACGAAGCAGTTATACTAGGAATAGAAAGGCTGCAAAAGAAGTTGAATGCTAAGACTCAAGTTGAATAACCCTTGGCTGGACAGCAGAACTATTTTTACCTTAGAGCAGTGGGAGCAGCCATTTGTATGTTGATCTGCTAATACAGTTATTAGCAGACTTTCATATACATTTAAGAAAGCCTTGATAGTATTATCATTACCTACAGTACACAAAACAGTTGCTGGGGTAGGACTGTTTGAGACAACTCCACTGTGGATCAGTTAACAGGGAGGAAAGAAAAACATCTATGGACTCTTAAATGGCCAAGAGTTACAAAATATGCTAAGCTTTAACACCACATTTTCAGAACAATAAGGAAATACAAGTCTTGAAACATTATCAGCAAACTTAGCTCCACGATGTTGCATATAGAAAGTTCAATGTGGAATTCCAATTGATGTCAACAGGAATTCAGCTGCATATGCAATAGTCCAGTGCTTTATGGAGTTATGAGAGCTATACATGCTACAAAGAGAAGAATTTTCTCATCTTCTTGCCATTTGGATAAGTCAATCTCATGTTTTAGCAGATTCAGCTCAACAACTCTTCACTTAGCAAGATCTATTTTAGCAATCACAATCAAGATCTGCAGTAGCAGACAAACTGTACTGACTGCATACAGTGAATGGAGGCACATAAGCCATTGATGGTGGTTACAAGGAATACACAGAACAGTTTTCCTACAAAGCAGCTTTTTAAGATCCAGTACACAATGACGTTTTGTTTTTTAAATGACTATAGAAGATTTACTTTTATTCATATATGCTAGCTTGCTTTGTAGTCCAAAAGGGCACCCACATCCTTCAGTGAATGTGGCCAGATGCCAGCAATATCAAACCTGTAAATAAGACTAAAATTTCATCCTTCTATCACTCCTCAACAACCTGTATTTCAAAGAACTTTATTTTTCAAACAAAGCAGAGAAATTTTTTGAAATGATCAGTAAGTTTGCTAGCCAGCAGACTAGTTCAGATCAAAAAAACCACAAAAAAAATCAATAAAAATGATCATTAAATGTAGGGAACAATTATACTACTGCATTATTTCTATTTTAAATGCTTCTCAAAGATTAGCAGAAATACAAAAATGCACTATACTAAGGAGTAGTTCTCAGACCACATAAAAGGCAGTGGCATACATCCTTTTATGAAAAAGAACAAATAAAATTAATTCTGTGGGTAGTATTCAAAAAAACAAGACAAGTTTCTCTACTTGGGATAAACTGAAGGTATGGCTACACTGCACAACAGCAGATGAAATTATATTCACCTGCTAGAACGAAGACAGAACTATCACAAGGATTCAAAATTGGGAAGATCGTACTATCCTTTATTAATACCATCTGCAAGGCAATAGAATTTGGTAGGCTATTATCAAAGTGCCACCTTACTTCTCGTTTGGTATTTTAACAGATTTCAAACAGAAACACTACATGCATGTACTAGGACAATATATAAATCTGTTATGGGCAGTTTCTTAATGCTTCAAAGTTACTAAAAAGCAAACCCCATGGTATTATTTTCTCATCGGTAATTTATCCGAAGTAACTGTGACACAGGTTTACATGTGTCATTCTTTCTTGGGTCACCCCGTTTTTATGGTTGCTACAATGAAATACATACCTCAAGATTTAAAAATCAGTGAGCAAGAAATCCTGGAATATTCCCCAACACACAAACCCTTTGCTTTATCTACCTTCAGTACGTACCAGCGTTGGAGAATTTTGATCTGGCCAAAAGGATTCAGGAACAGGCCAATGACCTATAGGAACACCAGTTTTAGGGTTTGGTCTGACATAAATAAGTTTGTGACAGCTGTGCCAAGGTTGGGGTCCAAAGGATCTAGATATATCCACCTGCCCATCTACAGAAGAAAAAGGCTTTATGAGTCAAAAGTGTTAGAACTCAAAAAGAGCATTAAACAACTTCTGTGAAATGTTTAAGAACTATAACCCCAGGGAAGCTCTTCCTGCAGTTAATATTATTTCTAAGAACAGCAGATAGTTGTCAGTAAGCCTTTCTGCAAAAACCCAGATACTATGAGAAAAGAAATAAGCATTGAATATCTAGAAGATCAGACCTGAGAAAGCCAATTATCTGGAGACCTTCATAATAATCAGCTTCTTTCTCCTCCCATTGTTATTAACAGATAACCTTTAAATTCCCATGCATAAAATAAAATTTATACTCACGACTAATACCACTGGACTAACTTTTTATTGCAGCAAAGCAGGATTAAAAAAAAATCCCACAAATACTTCTCAGTAACATCCTAAGAGGGACCTAGCTAAGCCATTTAGAACAAGTAGTTAAGGCTGCACAGTTGTATCTGCTATTTTAACTCTTAATGCAGTCACATTACTACATTAAATAAAAAAGGACAAGCATATAAACCCATGATATTTCCATATCAAGCTATTTATATTTCTAGCTGGTTGAAAACTACTGCTTATAACTCATGAACCCATTTAACTATGCTTGACATGAACAACCGCATTTAAGACTACCTGACTGATATGACCAAATGTAGGTTTTACATAGCATCTAGCAGCTATAGCCAGTATTTTGAAAAAGTACAACAGAATTTCAGACATAGCAGATCCTTTTTGTAGTAATATCTTTTAAATTGCAACAGTTTTCCTTTTGTTTTGCCAACTATTACATTAAGTTCATTAAATTATATGGATAGTGATCCCTGCTATTTGATATCATAGTGTAAAAAATGTCAAGTACCATCAATTGGCGAGGGATCTGGTCCAGCTTTTTCAAAATTTATTACCACTCCACTTTGCACTTTTTGCACCAGTGACTCAAGACACTGATTCAGCATTCTTGGAGAGCACACACAATATGATCGACCTAGAACAAAACAGTCAAGGTTAAGGTTGTGACATGTTTCTGCCCTTATTTTAACTTGGATCATTTAAAACTGTTCACCAACCACACACATTGATTTACGTATGGATCACTGATTTAAAGCTTCTTCTGAACACTCCCTCTTTCTTTAAGCGGCAAGGCAGCCTAGTGAAGCAGTGACAGTGTTACATGCACCTCATTGGAAATGTTTGGGTTTTAGCCTCTTCATAACTCAAATTCTTGGTTGCATTAATGGAAAATGGGCTCCCCCTTGTGACAGACATCAACACTTAACTGTCCACGAATTCTAAGTCAAAGCACTTAGTATAGTACGACATTACAGTCAGAAAGCAGTGGAATCAAATCCTTTTGGAATGCTTTTTAAATCCCTTTGCTTGCTCTCTATCACATCCCCTCCAATGTGTCAGAATAATCATTATGTTTTTAATATGCAATGTAATCAAAAACTTTTACAAACAAATTATAAAATTAATGCCCGAGTTTGAGCTGTAACATAATTTCTAAGATTAAGAATGAGTTATAATGGAAAGAAGAGTATCAATTTTGCAGAATTATTATGCATTCTGCCTTGCAGAAATTCTGCACTGCATTCTGCATGTTCTGGAGGGGAATCCCACCCCCACCCCAATCCAAAACATTTCCTTCATTTTTGGCTTCTTTAAATCAGAGTATGCCACAAATTTATCAAAACTGTACTGCAGAACAGATTCAATTCTTACAACTTCTTATTGTGATACCAAGGTGCATTAGAAAAAAAGTTTTCTCTTCTAAAAACCTGCTAAAGAAAGCAGATTCACACTCTTCCAAGACAGGTTACATTAAACTGTCTGTAGCTTTAATGCAATAAGTGTCTTTAGTTTTATTATATCGGAGTTCTGAGTTTTCACAAGTAATGTAAGAACTTAGAAATACTCATTCCACCCCATGTACATGATTAATAGAGCTAAAAATTGAATTCATTTTCATTTGCAAAAGTATTGACTTGTCAAAGGAAACCAAAGCACTCACCTCCTGTGACTTCACACATAGGTGTGATTGCAGAGTCATCCACCGGTACCCCTGTCATCTGCTCTGATTCCGGTGCTGTAATACCAGGCAAACGGAGAACCAAAGCAAATAACCTCTGATCCCATCGAAAGGGTTCCTTAGTCAACTCACTTCCGGGTAGAGGGGAATTGAGAGGTAAATGAAGCTGAAAAGGAATTTAAATCTGTGAATATGCTGCTTTAACAACAACAAAATATTAGGTTACTTAATGATGGCAATTCACTATATATAAACACTTATAACCTCTCCACAGACATTTATAATTTTATAATTGATTCAGGTACTGTACATTACAAGCAAGACACCCATCATTTAATCAACACTTCAAACATTTCAAGGCAACATGATGCACGAAGTTGAGAGCTACAAACCAAGTGGGAACAAACACTTTTTAAAACCGATCTAAACTTCAGAATCAATAGAATATTTTCTTTAAAATTTCAGCAGTAAGAACTGCTTCACTGAGGTGGTTTTTTGTTCAAACAATTTTCTGCAGAACAGGCCCACTCTCAGCTCAGACTTTTCCTCGATTCTTCAAGGTAAAAAAGCACAACTGAATGAAAAGGTAATGTTAATCTAAGACTCCTGCAGAAGAAATACAACTTGGGCATAGTTGCTCAAAAAATCTAGCTGCCAGGATCACCTACTCCAAATAACTCAGCTTGAACTAATGTGATAGTTATGTTATAGAATCAGAAGGCAGAGATTTTATGTCACTTGGGTATATCCAACAACTAAACTCATGCCTGTGCTTTAAGTGAAAAACAGATTAAGATTAAAATCAACACTGAAATGCAAAATGAGTTCTCACTTTTAGGTAATAGATAACAGCAGCCACAGCTACCCATACAAGGAATAATTGCTTGCCACTTGCTGTTGTGTTGCCTCTGTCTGGGAAGAACTACACGAAAGTTTCAGTTCAAAATATTGAAGATACCATCCAGGGACATAAAATACATGGGAGCATACATGACAGCAATGGTCAGCATATTATTTATTAACGACTAACAGCAACAGGCAGAGAGACTTAACAGAATATCTAAAATTCCAAGGGTTAGCGGCAATTTTGTAACTAGTTAACTGAAACATAAAAAAAAAACCAAACAATCAGTGCATTAGCTTCTAAGGGACAACACAAGGCATTCAAGATTTTTTGCATCCAGATACCTCACACAGAGATCAGCCAGACAAAGAAAGCTTATCAAAACATTCAATTACAGAAGCCCTGAACAGATAGACTAGACTTAAAACAAGTAATTACAAGTTTCAGAAACATTTGATAGATCCCTGGCTGATGATACCACTGTCAGTACAAGCAAAATTCTCATTTCACCTGGAGCACTGCCACCATAAAGGGGAAAAAAAAATCCCCAAAGCAATGACTTAAGTGGTGCAAACAGTTCCATTACCTAGCCAAACACAAGGGTTAAGCCCACAAGCTGAAGCAAACTCAACACTTCCTCAAACACTTTCCTTCTCATGCAGCATTCAAAAAATCCCAATTCTCAATCTCAACATAGCAAAGGAAACTACTAGTCTGTTCCAAAACTTGATGCAAGTCCACAAAAGCACCCATTACAAACTGCCTTCGGTTTTAGTTCATAGTGGCTCATTGAAGAGTTTGCAACAAGCTGTTGAAAAAGTTTCCTTGTTTGTTTAAGATATTAACTTGAAAGCATTAAACCTGCTTTCTAAACTGGAAACCTCAGCTATTCCTGTTTACATAATGGCAAGTATCTCATATTGGGAAAAATACATGTCTTTGTGTTTGAAAAATAATCTATTTATTGATACAATCTCAAAGCCAGCAACAAACACAACAAACTCACTCTCCTAACATGTGAGCAAGAATGACAACACTGAACATTTCAGCACACCTGATGCTTCTTCCCGAATTTCTGCTTTTGCTGATGCAACCAGAAAGCACATGTGAGAACAGCACTATTTTCCTCAAATGTTTCACGTTAGATCGGCCAAGGGCCACTCAGCTGTGTACCTGGTTTATTACTAATTCACATGCATGCATCTCCCCCTTTTCACACAAAGGGTCAGCAATGCCTGCCTGGCAAAGGAAACTCAGTTAAAAGAACAGCCACATTCTTAGTGAACAGCCTAGAATCTTGACTGTAAGAGGACTCAATTGCAAGTACTAAACGGTCCTCACTTGGGGCTCTTAAGGAACATCATTCACCAAACTCTCCTACTTAGATCTGACTGAACAGAAGATTTACTAGCTCTGAAGAGTACATTTCATCTGCAAAACATACCTATGTAACAGCACTGGTTTTCTTCAGGCAGCTTATATATGTATTTTTAATATATGTATTTTTATATATAGAAATACATATATTAAAGCATACTGTTGGGCCCTGCACCAACACTATCCTGAGTTCAGTTTATCTCAAACTACAAAACCTTTCTTTGACTTAGCTGGTTATATATATTGAGAGAACCCCAAAACCAAACAGCACTCAGGAGCAGGCCTTTGCATTATGTACATATTACTTTCAGGAACATTTTCAAACTGCAAGATGACAAACAAAGCCAGCGGCATAAAGTCAAATGTCCTCACTTCCCTTCCCACAGTTTAACCCCAGTTAAATTTAACATCCATGTTACTGGAGAAATTATAGATTCAAACCAGGCCTCATTCTCCACAGACATTAGTAACTTGGTCTTCTCACCCCCAGTTTTTTTTTTTAACTGGTATTGTATTACCATAGCAACTGCATACCTAGCAGAAAATCAGATGAGCCTAGAAATGTGCATCCTGCATTTTAGCTCTCTTTCCCCACACATATTTCAATATGAAGGCATGCACATCTTTTCCTCTTTATCCTTCATATTGGTTGCTGAGAAGATAGACTGGACAATTTAAAGGGAGGTTATTTACCAGCAATGGTCTTTGACATGTTGTCTACATATAATCACACACAAGTGTCCTCCCAGCTTAGTACTAAAACCAGTACTGGTTTGTCTCAACACTACTTTGTAGGAGCACACACAAACCCTACCATTCCCAAATGCCATAATGCTACAGTAAGATAGCAGTGTGTGCAGTATGCCTTCCCTGCCTTCAAATCCACTAAAATGTTCAAGAACCTAGAGGGGTTGGAGGACAACCTATTACTCAAGAGATCTTAAAGAACCCCATTATTGGCAAGCAGGTATTTTGTTTATTCTGAGTCCTTGTTTCTACATACATTTATGCAGTCAGAAGCAGCAGCACAGTGTGAAATCCTCAAAAAGCATCAGAGGATCCTAGAGACCCTAGGCTGAATAAAAGCTAGATAAGCATTAGAAAAGTCTGCAGTGGCACGGTAGTTGGCGAAAGAGAGCAATGCTCTTCTGGCAATGATTGCACATACAGGTTCATGCATTACAATGGGCAGCACTAGCAGTGCTTAAGCTTTAGTACCCAGGTAATTACGGGCAGCTCTACCTTGGGAAATCTCATAAAAGGTTGATACACAATTAGGTATTCAATAAAAATATCCATACAGAGACAGTCAACTTCTCTGTCTCTTTGTATCTAAAAAGAAACCTTTAAAAAAATAAAAATCTATCAGCAAATAACCTTCCTTGCAGGCTTTTCTGGTACCCATCAAAAGACAAGGCACATCTAAAATTCCAAGCAAATGCAGCATTTCCTCCTTAGAGAACTGAAGGACTAAGGATGGGCAATGAGATTCAAGCCCAGCTGAGAAAAGACACTTGATAGACTGAGAAACTCTACTTAAAGTTAACAGCAGCGTTATGTTTTCCTATCTTTTTCCATCCAATCGTATGCAGCTATAACACAGAGATAGAAAGTCATAGATTGTTCCTCCATAGGAAATAACTTAAGATCACAGCGAGACAATTACATGATATACTTGGCCATTCTTAATGCTAGCATTAACCATGAGCAAGCACACACCGAGCTGATAGTTCCACAGCATTCACATGTCAAGAGCTCTGGGGCTCAGTGCCAAATGCTGTGATCCTGGCAACTGCTGCTAACAGGAATAACGTGGATGAGGAAGGACAGGAACATACATTTAATGAGATCTGCCACATATTTCTTGCAGAATTTGTTTAGAAATCAAGATTTCTAGCTGGAGGAACTATGATTAAAAATATTATGGAGCATTTACAGTTCCTGATTACTCCTGAAAGTAAGCAGGACCTTGCCACTGGTTACAGATGCAAGATGATCAGCCCTGGGAAGGATCAATGTGACAATGTCAAACAGTTCTGGGATGAGGAGTAAAGAAAATCTCTGATTCCTCCTGTAAGAGTCTCTCAGAACTGCAAGATCAAAAGAGCAACATACAGAAGCCAAGAAGCATTGCTCATGCCTTTTGTTTATATAATCATTCACCAGAATGTATCAATAGGTCAACAGCCTAGTTTCCATCTTGCAAACAGGAGTTTAATACTTCCTCTTAAAACAGAGGGTATGTAGAAAGAAGACAAGAGAACAGAGCTTAGCAGCTGCAAAACTATAGAAGTATGACATTTTATTTCATAACAAAGAGGAATAAGAGAAATCCCCTCAAGCAATTAAATACTTATTAAAGGAAAGATCAGGAAAGGGCTAAGACCAAATTTGAGGGATCAGGCCAGAAGTGAAAGCCACTTTTAAAGGAATCCATACCATGAGACCAATAATTAATGATGGTATTCCAACAGTATAAGCCACCCATCCCTTCCTCAAGTTATGACTGGCACAAGTGAATCCAGGGAAGAAACAGTCAACATGTCATGCTGAGCATAGAACTGCTGTGGGCACTCCAGTACATCAACACTGGTACATTAGAAGTCAGTGCCAGAAGGGGCAAGACTGAAAATCCTACTGAGTTGTGCTGGTGAAGATTATAATTGCATAGACTGCATCATTTCTGTCTTCAGTCTGAGGAACCACATTCATCAGAGACAAAGTAGTGCTGAATGAGTAAGGCTCTTTATCTGCAAAACCCGTATTAAATTCCACAAAGGAACAGGACATCTGAAGAATTCAGCAAGACCTCTGAAACAGGGTTTAAGCTTGACTGCATCACGCTAGGGCAAATGACAAGTGTTCCCACAGTGATAAAGCTGATTTAGTTGGTAAGAATGCAAATGTTCATCTGAATGACAAAGCTTTGAGAGAACTTGCCTCCAGGTTCCATGCTGGCTTCACAGGCTTTCCAAAAACAATGTTCTGTCACTTCCCTTGTATGTTAGTTTTAAAAGAACTAAAAATATACTGCCTTAGTCCATGATAAGAACTTTACACAGGAAGTAAAAACACTGTTGTCATAGCCAGTGGGATATGATCACTTCCAACACCAACTCTGAAAAGCTTCTCCAAAGTCAGACCCAAAGAACAGAAGAGACATTTGAAAGTGACCAAAAAGCTTTGTTATTGAACAGAAGAGCAACAACAGACTTCCATACCTCCAGGGTAGTTTTACTGTATTAATTCTGCCTCATTTCTGCATGTCCAACTTAAGAGGTAACTGTAAAGGATGCTCAAGCTACACTAAGAAAAATTCTGATCAATAGGACACACGTTGACAAAAGCAAAAGATTATCCCTGGAAGACAGAAGCACCCTCGGATACTTTGTTACTCTGCTCTTTGATAGTGTTGAGGATGTTCCTACCAGTACAGCTATAGCAAAAGCGGGGGAAAAAAAAATATAAATCACATCCATTGCTGGGTATGAAATACATACCCTGTAAATACATATGGAAGAAGAAACTTGCATTTTGTCTTGCAGGAAGTAAGAGCAGTGGTCACTTGCAGTTCCTCAAGAAGGCAATGCCTTTAAATTTGCTCATTTACCAAGAAATCTTTAGTTCACTATCATTAGTAGAGCAGATTCTGCATCTCAAATCACGTTAAGTGTCAAATTTGGCCCAATGTCACAATCATGACACTAAAACTCTGGGCGTAGTGCACACTTATCAGTGAGCACCACTCATGAGCCAAGCCTAAATTTAGTAGATTAAAGCAGCCACCAGAAAACCCATTTTCTCAGCCTAAGTTACAACAATTTAAAGATGTAAATGTGCGGCCAAATGTCTGCCTGACCATAAGAAAATGTCATCCTGTGAAGACCAAGGTGAAAAAGTTGTACTAACATTTGAAGGAAAAGGAACACAAAACACTTGTTGGCTATAAAAAAGTACTCTTGCTGTAAGAATTGCTCATGACAGCCAATAGAGCTTTCTTACCTAAATCATTTTGGATAAATGAACAAGATGAAGGGAAAGGTAATGTAGAATTATATATGTTAGAAGGGACACATGAAGGTTATAGAGCCCTGAACCTTCTGATTACTCAGGACCTTGGTCCAACTCAGTTTTGAGCACCTCCAATAATGGAGATCTCACAACCACTGGACATAACATAGGTTATGCCAGTGTTCAATCACCCACACAGTTAAAATTTTTTGTGATATCCAGTCAGAATTTCCCCATGTACAATTTGCAGCTGTTGCCTCCCACCTCAGCCCTGTGTACCTCCAAGAAAAGCCAGGCTCCCACCCCCATTAAGTTGTTGCAGATGGTGGTAAAACACCCCCAAACCCACAGGCTTCTCTTCTAAAGGCTGAACAAGCGCAGTTCTCAGCCTTTATCCAGATGCCATTTGCTTCACCCCCTAAGCATCCTGGTGTCCCTCACTCCAGGATGTCAATGTCAGATTTTACAAGTTAGTCACCTGACAGCAGAGAAGTTGCTTCTCCTCAAGAAAAGACTTACACACTTAAGTGATTACCCAATTAGCTCTTAAAAAAACAAAACAGCTAACAGCACTAAACGTTGTAGAAGGCTCTAAAGGTGTCACACTACCCTCTGTTTAATTAACACTTGCTCACTGACAATCACTGTAAATATGAGGCTGCAATTTTACTCAGTATTTTGGACCACACCCAATCATTGAATTAAGCTGAAAATTACTTGAGTAAAAAAGTATGATGAAAGCAAGGTTTTATACAGACAACCTACTTGGTATCATCGATCCACGCATGCCCTTTCAGTTACTGGCTATGACTATTTGTTAGCAGTCCACATAAAATTATGAGGTTGTTCAACTTTCTTCCTCTAAGTCAGATACATTACAAAAACACTGAAATACCACTTTCCACACAAACAACTTCTGTAAGTGCTGTAAAAATGTGATATAATAATAGAGTATTAGGAGAAATTCAAGTAAATTATGAACAATGATGTATGACAAGTTAATCTGTATAGTCAAATGTGGTGTACCACATGGAAAAGTCTGAATCCTCCCCTTAATATCCAAAGGTCTGTCCTAAAGCTTAAGTTTTTCCCTGAAAAGGGAATGAGCTTAGGGATTTTTTTGTTGTTGTTGGATTGGGATTTTTTAACTACTGCATGGAATGGGCACTGAGCTAGTCAGACCAACCCTATCCCTTGTGACCTCTTCCATCTTTTTAAGGAAAGAATTCAAAACCATGAGTAAGTTAAAATAATTCAGTGCCTCAGCATTTGCTATATCTCTGAGTTTTCCAGATGTCTGAGCAGGTACTCCAGTATATTAAGATCTAAACTGCTCTACAGATTTAATTTGAAATACATTTCTTCAGCTCTTATCTTGGACTATAAGGATACTACTGATTTGACTATAATCACTTTAAGAGCCCAGTGTGAAAGAAGTACGTATTTCACATACTCCCTAGTGGCCACATCCTTTGGGAAATCACGACGTTAATTTGGGTCTATACATAAAGAACTTCTATCTAGACCAGCTAAAGACATACAGGCTTTACAGAAATAATTTTCTTCTGCTAACAACATATTTGAAAATCCATGAACTCCCTGGATAGAAATAGCAATCTGATTCTACTAAACAGACGAACAGTTGTACTACATGCTTCTGTCATGTATGATAAGGAAAAAGAGCTATCCAGATTTTTGTAGTACTATATATAAAGTTACCTCAAATTAAAAGGGAAAAAATGCAGGTTTAAACTATTAATGAGCATACTTTTGAGAAGTCGTTTATGCTCCTACATAAGTGTAAACAGTACTCTAACACAACATTTAGTATACATCATTGTAAACAGAGGTCAGATCTTACCTCTTCCTGTATCCCACTGGTAGTAGTTAATTTACTTCCATCAGTAACTGTTATAATTATTGCTGGTTCCAGAAAAAAGGGGTTTCGTCCCTAAGAGGAAAAAAAAGCAATTTCATGTAAAATGCTGTAACAAATTCATAAGCTTCTGTTCAGTCATTAAACGGCCATTGATACCCACAGACAAAACAGTGAGGCCCAAGGTAATTATTCTCATGTACTATGTAGTAAAGTGCTGTGGGTTTCTGAGTCTTTTTGCAGTTAGGCCATGTAAAGCTAGACACTTAATATACCTGTATTCAATAAATGCATACAAAAACATGGCAAAAATGGTTAACATAGGACTTCAAGAACAATGTGAACTGCATTATTCTGACAAACTTGCCAGCTGTTTAAAAAAGCAACTGTCTCTTCAAACCAGAGATGCTTCCAATTCTCCCATTCCAGGGCTGATTTTATGCATGGTTTAATTACTGCATGACCAACTAAAGCATTTGTTTAGTATCTTGTGATCATGTTCTCCAGGTTAAGAACTAATACTCTATGTATTAAGGAAAACTGACATGAACATTTTGACCAAAGTGGTTCAACCATGCAAACAAGACTTACTTCAGAAGCAAATACTTGAAAAATAGATAAACTTTCTGTATGAATCATTTAAGACAGAAACATATACAAGGCAAGACATTCTGTGATCCCACCAAGACATTCAACTAGTCTAGCTATAAAAAAACACTTGGTTTGCTATTAGTGCTTCCTTTTCCTACTGCCAGTACGCCAGGAAACTTCTGTCTCTCCTGAAAAAGAGGATCCCAAAGTAATCCATGCACGTGTCAACTCCAAGCCCAGGCAGCACATTCCACTCCAGCTAGAGTTGAAGACTGACTGGATAAAAGCCACTACATGCTTTTGTTTAGCAGGTCCTACTCTCCTCCTATTGCCAAGCTTAAGGCCTCAGTTTTCATCTTCAGAAAACAATAAAGAGAAATACAACACAGCCTAGTTCTGCTTATAAAGACAGTTTGTCTCATGAATGGTTACAATTTACTCTAAAATATAGAGAACTAATAGGTTTTGAGAAAAAGACCTTTTAAATCCACTTTTTTTAGAACCCACTTAATATAAAGGATTAACTACCAAATGTGTGCTTAGAACAGAAATATCACCTAACAATTTGAAATATATTTGGTAAGGGATGTTCAGTTTTAATTCACAACACCACATTTACAGTGATCAACTTACTACTATATGCCAACAGAAAAATTAAAAAGTTATTTGGGTGATATTTTCCTCAAACCTTAGTGAGAATCCTAAAATTTTCTTTTAAAATAGCATACCATTACTACACACAAAAATGATGCAAAAATAAAATTAAATAGTGAAGATCAATCTCTCCCACAAAAGCTAAGCTAGTTCATAAACCAATTTAAACGATTACTCAAAAGAATTTAAGGACTCTCAAAACATACTCAATTTTAATTAAAATAATTTTCTAAGAATGTTTAGCCTTGTTTAATTCTGAAGAACAGTTATGGTGTGTTATTCTGCCAACTAATAGTTCACCACAACTGCAAAACATCAGCTGGTAGCTAATTACGTTGCACTGAAATAATACTGAAAGCAGGGTTTCTAACTAGAGGTAAAGGATATTGTTCTCATGATACTGAACATAAAAATACTTCAAATCCTATTGCTAATAAATTATTTTTAAAAGTTGATAAAAATAACAAGATTTTAGATTTAGAATATCATAAACAGTGCTCTTTACATCAATATTCTGATCCAATTTGTAACATAAGTATTAAAAATGTAGTCTCTGACAACCTGTATTATCCAGATATCCTCATTATCTTAAACATTTTGTGTACATCAACTATAATCTTTCTCAGAAAAAATGTCTGAGGGAGAAACAACTTCATCCTGTCATTTATAATTTCACAAGCATTTTACCTGTACAATGGAATATAACCGACATACTAAGTCAAGAACCAATTCGTATAGCAATGTATTTACAAAAGCAAGAATCTCTTTTTACCAGAACAAGAAAAATACTCATTTGTACCCAGAGTAACAACTGATTTGAGAAACCCTGACCCCCAAAGACAAAGTAATTCACATTTCCACACCTATCATCTACAGGATAACTGTGGAAACAGTAGCAGAGCACTGCTGCAGAATACTTCACACCTGTTTAACTATATAAAGGGAAGGTTTCCCCTTGAAATCTCTCCTTCCCTAGCTAGATGTGAAAATACAGTGGAGTTCATCAACTCATCAATACAGCTATATAATATTATGCTTTCTACAAAGAATTTATGAAATCAAGTCACAGAGTACACAATTCACCACTGAATTATTTGAAGTGAACAGAGCTGAGTTCACTTAGCTGCACTTAGGTTCACACACAGCTCCATGCAATTTAGAAACGAAGTATCTACATTCCACCTACAGGGGCAGAAACATAATTAGAATATAAGAGTTTCAGATAAAATGCCTATTATTGAGGTTTACTATTTTTGACTAAAAATTTCCATGTCATTAATTCTTAAAGAACCACACTGACTCTCCTGACACCACTCCTCACCTTAGCTATATGAAGGCATACAAAACCATTATTAAGTCAAGTATTCTTAAAAAAACCCAAGCCCTTATTTATACAAGCTCTCAAAACTCAGAGATGTTTTAGTAAATTGGCAAAATGAAATTCCAGAAGACTTACCAATTTCTTTAAATAAACTGCAACAATTTTGTCAATTACTGGTTTAGAACTTTATTTCAATCTAATTAATCTAATTCTATGGAATCAAATAATCAAAAAAATAATCAAATTATTTTCTATTGCTCTTCCTTTAGAATTATACTATTAAAATAAAACGCTACAAATTTACACTTCTTAGAAATACTGTTTTCTTCAAAATAGGTGGCAACACGATTGACTGTGAATGCACAGAAAATCAATTCAGCACAGCTCAATTATTTTAGTTACGCAGTGGAACAGTGAGTGACAGAGCATACGGTACCAGCTCTTTGGCAGTTCACAGGTATGCTGAAATGCACTGGAAATCAGCTCAGCATACCAAGGTGTACATAATAAGCCTGTTTACAACTTACTCTGACAACTAACTAAACACCATGAGGTTTTGTTCATTTCAAAAGCAAAAATAATCCAGCAGCTAATTTTAGTATCATCTTACATTCCCACACAAGAAAGTGAAAGACAGAAAGTGTGAAACCTTGAGTTCTTAAAGGAATTAGGGTAAAGATCAACTCAGCCTCAGCACCAGTGCCTTGGGAAACATAATGGCATTGCTCACAATTTAAGCTAGCATTTATATAGATCTATTCTAACAAGCATACAAGCAAAGATACTTCTGTTCTTGTTTTTCCACTATCAGTGGTTATAATCTGTCCGAAAACAGGTAACACATTTTAGAGTTTAGAAACTCAGCTGTTATATTTAAACTGTGGCAGTTTGAGTCCAAATTTACTACTCAGGCTACAGTAAATTGAAAAGTATTTTTAAGATTTATTTTAAACTCTTATTTTTAAATAGATTTACTTATAAACAAGTACTTAGTTTTTCCAAAATCCAACTTACTTTTCCAGCTGAAAATTCAGTGGCAACTAGCTCCCACGGGGACTTCAGCTAATTGCCTCATGTAGGCAAATTGGCTCATTTGGTATTCTTTTCAGCCTAAACAGCAACTAGAGTAATCTGACTGCAAATTCCTTTCAGTAATACGCTTCTCCCTCTGAAGGTTCCTACCAGTGGTGAAAAAAGTACTAAGAAGCACCTAAGGTTTTAATGGCTGATCATCCTGTTCAAGCACCAAGTACTGTAATGTGGTACAAGAGGGGGTTTTTTTCATTCACCTACAATCTGCATTTTCAAGAATAGATATGCACCAAGATGACAAAAAAAAAAACCCACCCCACACCTCTTTTTGGAAGAAAGTGATTTAAATATCAGCATCAATACCAGGACCATCTTGCAAGCTTGCTAAGCTAAAAAGGAACAAGCAAGAGATTCAAAGCCTTAAAACTAACTTATCTCTTACACAACGCGCATTCTTTGGAACAATTTGACAGCTTCACAACTCTTTGTTCCAAATCACAAAGCAACTCAGTTACATTGGTTGCCATTTCTTCAGTTTCCAACTGAAGTAGTTCTGTGCTCAGATAACACAAAACAAATAGAGCTGGGAGCACCACTGAGCTCACACAGGGTCACAGTAAGAGGCACAGCCAGCCCACCCCAGCTTGTGGGATGCACTCAGAGGGAGCCTCTGATCCACCCAGAAGTGTATTAAATCAAGACACATTACTGTCTGGTTAAGACTCTCAAAACTAAGAATTCACTTTAGTAGGCAAGTAAGCTTAGCAATGAGTTTCAGCATGACTGATTAACACATTCATGGGTTTGGGTTTTTTCTTCTTCAAACTGTACAGGCAAAGCAATTCAATGTTGTGACCTTTAGATGTGCAACTATGCAATATTATACATGCAATACGAGAAAACTGATTTAAGACTATTGTTATCTCAATGCACACATTTAAATATTAATTTCTGAGTCAGAAGTGTTGAAAACTTAAGAAATAGCTGAGTTACAAACATGACCAAAAAACCACCAAGTCAGACTAAAAATGACACATTCAACAAGCAACTACTATAAAAAGAA
Source organism: Elanus axillaris (assembly GCA_026212715.1). Lineage (NCBI taxonomy): Eukaryota > Metazoa > Chordata > Aves > Accipitriformes > Accipitridae > Elanus > Elanus axillaris. The sequence continues at coordinate 31,918,787 of JANZLQ010000008.1, forward strand.
GTATTTAGTAGTACAAAAGGGTCATGCCCAAGAAAGGCTAGAAGTTGAAAGTAAATGTAAACTGAAATAAAGTGCATATTTTTAACAGAACACATTACTAATCACTGGGAAAAACTCATTTTCAGATCATGATCAAATGTCTAAAAGGTATGCTTTCATTTCAGTAAATCACAAAGTTTAACAGAAGTTTTATTGCACATCCATCATACTTTATACTATCTCAGCTGAGCCTTTTTATTTTCAGAAGTATTAGCCCTAACTGCCAGTAAATTTAGTCATCTGACCAGGAAATACAAAAGTGCACTATCAGTTTTTTCAACTCAATCAGGTTTTTTAGACTTTAAAAGGTCAAGATTCTCATAAATGCTCATGAGAATCTGTGAGCAACCATTGCTCAAAAACAATAGTTTAAAACAAAATCTAAAAGTCAGAATGATGGCAAAATTATTAGCTTTAAACCTTTTTTTTTAAACTGACAACAGCTTAAAAAATACCAAAACACTGAGCTTGAATTTCAACAAACTAAACCAGATGCTCCAAATCCATCATAGTTTTTTCACTACTTTTTGTATCTTAGGAACTTCAGTTACGCTTTAGCAAAATCATGAAATGTCTAAAACATTAATTTAACATTTATTAGAGACTCTCCTCCACATTGCTTGAGGCAGAACACTTACCAGTCAAGTACACAGAGGTATTTAACAGCTGCTCTATGCTCTGATAGTCAGCTACATAAGAACTGTAGCAACTTGTGCAACTTCTTGTCCCACAGGCATTTTCAGCAACTTTTACTATTTTCTGTTATCCCTGCAGAACCAGTCACTATAGCTGTGAAGACCTATAGAATCAATTGTATTTTATGCATTCACACAACTGTTTCTGAAGTCACAAACACAACTGAATACACTGACATCATAGTAGTACTTTAGAAAATTCATAACTGGCAATATAACTTTTCACAAAAACTACTTTGCCTTTAAGTTTTTTTCAAAAGTATGCAGACATGCACCATAATCATGCACATATATGTACACACTATAGTACTCAGGAATGAACATGCTTTCTACTTCAGTTGATTAGAAAATTCTTTCCTACTACTTGATAAGATGCAAAATTGCTTTAAATGGAAGCTTTCCCTGATGAAGCTATGCTGCATATCTTCTAATTAATATTTAGCACAAACACACTATGAAACAGTGATCTACCAGAACACAAGGAAGAATATACTGGGGGGAAAATGAGCAAGAAGGGTAGTCAGGTTCTACCACATTAGCTTTGATAAACTTGATTCTCACAGGATATGCCACAAGAGCTCCACAATTCTGTAGCCAGACTGAAAAACACAGCACCTCTGAACTGCATCATGGGTGTTATCCTATTGACTGAACATGCATGATAAAAAACAGCTTTGAAACTGTATTTAAGTTTGTTATAGCTGTTTTAGAATAGAAACTGACTCCATCAAAAGGAACCACTTAAGTGTCAGAGAGAATTCTGTGATTTCAGCTTGAGTAAGAACATACTAGAATTCTGTACGGGATTAAGATCTTGGACAAACCACGCTTTGTACACAAAGTAAGTTGCTAACTCGTCTCTGTTTTGCTATCCATAAGATTCTGATATATTCCCTTGATGCTGTTGATTATTCAATAGATAATGCAGTTTTGCAATGGTAGCAATTCTGTCTTACTAGTAGATGATCAGATATTTATACAGTGCATGTATTTCCAGATCACCTTCAGAAGCCTCAGAAGAAAGTTCAGTTAAAGCTACGCTAACCAGTTTTACACAGGATTCAAGTGTTTTGAGGTCTGTTATGAAGTTTTCAAAAGAAATTTTAATATAAACCAGAAATCTCCCTTGATGCCCAATTAATGGCAAAGATAGATGCCAGATCAGTTGCAGACTGGAATCTTATAAAATGACCTAATGAAACACTATTCCAGGAATTACACTACCACCCAGAAAAAATGCCCAGTGTTTTTCTGAAAGGGCTGCAGGACAGCAGGAGGATTCTTACTATTAACTCTAGTTAATAGTCTACAAACATCTGCAGTACAGACATACATTCTCTATCATAACACTGAAATCTTTTAAGTCTCCCTGCAGTATGCAAGATGAGAGGACTTCATGCTAGGCAGCCGAGAATACCACCTCACCCACAAAGACAGGTTTTCAGAAGAACACAGGTAAATTATTCACCTGCTAGAGGTAATTTGAGAGAGCCCCTTACCACACCCAAAAGAAGACAGCTCTACATCTTAAGGGGAAAATGACTGCTATCAGAAATGCAGACAACAGCAGCAAGTATTTGAAGCTCGAAGTGTAGTCCTCCACAGTCCAAAGAACCATAAAGATCTAGTTCCTCTCTATGTGAAACAGCATAGACACACAGGGTGGGTAAAAACACCAGATCTCTTCAACTGAGGGATGACAGAAAGAAAAAGGTTTGACAAGTAGTGAACGAGTCTTGAGTGAGCCCATGACAATAACTATGCGCTATGAAAACACCAGCTCTCAACACCACCACTGACTCTCACAAACTAGGACTCACATGATTTTTGTGGTAGTTTTACCCCCATAAAAAGGACAAAATAGGACCCCCATAAACTGATGTTTGGCCAAAATAGCGTGTCAGAGAGTACGCCTACATGAACTTGTATTTTTACATTGTAATTGGAAAACTAGCCAGCAGAGGGGGCACAAGTTAATAAAATCTGTCCTTGTATGAGGTGTTGGAATACCAAGGAGATGTGAGGCATGGTCTGTTGTAATAGTATCACAAAATACATAGGAACAGGCAAGTACTTCTTTTCTAAAATCGTGTATATTTAAGAAACCCTAAATGACTGTATAAGTACAAATAAGATATAATCAGTCACTGAACCCTAATCTTCTGATCTAACTCTTATGTTTAATCCAACAGTTAAATTAGTTCATGGTTTCTGATACCAGGGACAGTACATAGTATCATTCTACTTCTCCCTGTTTTGCTGCCGATTGCCCATTTTTTGGAAGGCTCAGCCACAAACATTCAACTGTATTACATGCACACACATTCTTCCTTTTCTTTTGAAGCTAAAAAATAGTATTGCATCTCAAATTATTTTATCTTTTGGAGAACACCTTCAAAACAGAGTTTTAATAAAGTCTACTTGAATTATCAAGGTCTGAACTCATGCTTCCATTAACTCACTATCTTTTACCCCAAGGAGGTGGAAAATGTTGTTCAAGCAGTCATGGTTTCTCCTGCACTCATTCACACTCTGAAAGTCAGGGTATCAATGGCAATGATTTTCCAGTAAGGATGACTACCAAAAAAGACCTCTCCTCCATTAGGTGAGGAGATTCCAAAACCTAAATTTAGCTATGTACAGTTGTCCTTCCCTATAGGCTACAGCAAGGTTATTACAGGCAAAGTAATTTTTCATGTCCTAGACAATTCTTTAGTTAACTACATTACAAATACTGAAGAGTTATTACAATGCCCAAGACATGCACTAATCACAGTTTATTATTGAGAATGTCTATGGAGGATTAAAAGGTCATTATACTGGGTTTGCTTCATCCTTTACTGGCATTACAGATTAGCAGTAGATAAAATTATTTTTGCACACACAGTTAGGACATTGATTTGGTGGTACAACTGAAGCTTTCTGTATTCCAGGTGATTGGAACAAATGAGTTTGTTTTTTGTTTTAACCTCCAACAAAAAAAAAAACAGTTAGCAAAAGGTTTTCAAAGCAGAACACAAATGCAACACCAGACTTTCCCTAAAGCTGAGCCAGAAATTAAACTCCTCAGCACACCAGTTACAGAATAAAAGAACAAAGTTATCTCCCTAACATAGTCTATGTAAGTTCCATTTAAGAAAAGGAAATTTAAGGTATTTTTGAAAATAAATGGGATGAAAAAAGTCATTTGCTCCTCAGTATTTCGCTCCTGAGCATTTTTTTTTTTTAAATCTTTAAAAAACCCCAACATTTATGGCTTCAGTTAACTATTGAAGCTCCAAACATACGTCATCTTATATTTGTCCTGCCCAGTCTGGAAGCCCTACAGCAAAAATCAGAAGATCTAGCCAGATATCATTTCTATAATTAAAAATACTACACAGATAAAACAGCGATCTGAATTGTGCAAGAAAAAACAGCAAATCCTTTCTCCAAAAAGAAAAAAAAAAAAAGGAGAAACATATTTAAGCATATCAGCTGCATGCTTTGCCTGAGCTTGCAGGTTTGTGTTCTATAGGCAGTGATTTCATTGCATATCCATCTTGAAACATGCAACAAAAAAATTCTCTGTGCTTAGTATCATTTTTATAGATGCTCATAACTTTATACATTCTGGGTTTCCAAGTCTGGCACTGAATGTATTGCTTAGACTATTTAATTGTGCAACTTTGGTCAATTTGGAATCCTATTCAAGAAATTTGTGCTAATAACAAAACCAAAACTAACAGCAAGAACCCCAAAAAAGCACCCCAAAGCAGCCTGAAAATGAGATCCAATGCAAGAAATAATCATTTTGGAATACAAAATTTCCATATTGACATGTGGAGTGGACATGTGAAAAGAGGAGGGATGTGCATCCAGGAAGCTTTTTTAGAGTATGTTCATACTGAACAATAAAGGAATGATGAATACACGGTAGGATTTACTAAGTTATCCAACTTAAAATCTCAAGACACACTGATGTCTTTATGTGCCTAAATCACAGAGTTCCCAACATTATGGAGCCACAGAGTTTCAAGAATGCCAGTTTAGTATAAAGGTTTGTCCTGTTTCTTTCATCTAAGAACAAATTTAATTGAGTTCTAAATAACATATTATATAAGTGGTAATTTCTTGATTAACTTCTAAGTGCTCCAATTTAGATGAGGTCCTTGATAAGTTTCAATTGTGAAAGATTCAAGGACTGAATTGTTTTTATATGACATTCTCAAAAAAGCCCAACAAAACTCAAACCAACAACAAACAAAAAAAGCCACAAACAAACATAGAATGGACTTCATATACAGTGAATTCCAGCAAGTAACTAAACAGTGAAGAACAGCATTGAAATGAAGAAGAACAAAAAGCCACTAACAGTTGAAACATGTAAACACTGACATGACAGGTACCTGATAATCCAAAAAAGGAAAGAACTTTACTTTTTCCTTACATTAATTGAAATACATAAGCAGCAAAGCAACTGTGATCATGACTTGCACCTTATTTTTAAGGTAATGGAAACTCATTTAAAAAAAGATGCACCTTATCAGTTAGTTACAGATTAGTAAGTGAATCACTACTGGAATCATCTGAAATTGGATAAATCAACCAACAATCCTGGTGGTTTCCAAAGTTATTTGACTGAATATAGTAAATGCAAGCTAGTAAAAATAGGTTATATTTGAGCTTTTATAGGCTTAAAAAAAGCTAAAATAACCATCCATACTAAACATAACTTTAAAGTCAGCCCCAAAGAATCTGGGTTTAAAGATGATTTTGGTCATATTTCCTAAAAATATTGCTGAACATTTTATTCCAAAAATAACTGACCTTGTGAAGCCCTGGATCAAGTCCCTAATTACTGCAGATTTTCTGTTTCACAGCAATGACTTTACATAGCTGGTCCTGGCTCAGTTAGTGCAATTCACAGTGCCAAGCCAGGCCTCTGATCTCCATATACTGGAGAAGGGTAATGAATCTCACAGTTGCCAGCATATCGAGTAGGGAAAACACCAAAAGAAAAAAAAAAACAGAACCAAGCAACCCAGCCCCCCTCCCCCCCCAAAAAATCCCCACAACACAAAAACCAAGGGGAAAAGCCAGAGAGAGTTGTATACAAAATTCTCCCCACCTTTTGGGGGGGTTATCAATCCAGAGTACTGACAAGCTGAAAGTAGCTTATCAACTCATGAACACAGGGCAATTCTTCTGAATAACTGCCCCAAGGCTCCCCCACAACTCCCTCACAGAGATTACCACCACTACAGCAAGAGCAACTCAGCTGTTTTAAAAAACATTCTGAATCTCCACAGTTCACAGTCCAAGTTATTAAGGATCTGTATCAATCACTTGATTTATTTTACTAGATGAAGTCACACAACTTGAAGCCGGTTTGGCACAACTATTAGCACATGAGAGACCATACGCTCAGGAGTGGAGCAAGCAGCTACGCTGGATATGTCTTGCATACAGATGCATACAACCAAGTCAGCATTCTGGGATTCAAAGCCCTGGGGGGTGGCATGTTGGTGGAAAAAAAGAGATGGCCACTTTTCACTGATATTCTGTATGCTGAGCATCAAAAAAAGAATGTCAGTGACCTAAAGTGATTCAAATGACAAATATTCTGGATTTGTTCAATGTAGCTTTTTGGCTCAAGGAGACATTGACAAAATGCACAGCGTATTCAGGTAATTTATTCTCAAACATTATTATTGGATGAAACCAGATTAACACTCTGCTCTCCACAAGCAGTAGCAGTTATGTGTAGATAGAAAAAAACCCTATCAATGAAAGAAAGTGGGAGTGGCTACACTGAGCAGATACCAAATGTGATTATTCAGGTAAAAGTTTCTTGGCCAAGTCAACAAGACATTAAGCATTATTTTCAGTATGTATGTCCCTGAATCACAGTCAAAACCCCATACTAGAGACCTCATCTGCACCACCGCTCCCGCTAGATCAGTCTTCTAAAAGACTTCTGATGTTAAAGCCATGGAACTATGTTAGACATAATCAGCACTTACTTATCTGCTATTCTAGTTATCTACCACTGCAGTGCTACAAGATCCACACTTACCATCTATATTAGAATAACCAGAGTAGGATCAGATTTTGACAAACCCTCTTGTCTTCTCATACAACCAGAAGTCCTATCTATTCAGTGTCCCAATCACAGTCATTCAAGGTTCCTGACTAAGGTTAGTATCCTATCTTGCAGACAGCAACTTCTTACCTGTCTATTTTAATTCAGCTGTAGGCACTAACCTAGTTTCCCAACTGGAAAAATTTAGGCTTAAATCTATAGTGGACTGTAAATTTATATAAGCTAGGGCAAATCAATTAACTGACACAGAGACACTATCTCGAGAATGAAAACAACAGGTGCTTAGATAACTGATAGTTGATTTCTCATTAATGTAAGAATGAAATTGCCTATACAATACATTTTTGAAAAATCTAGTCCATTAGGGGCCAACTTTACAGAACAGTGATGAAATACATCCCTTCCTTTTTTTAAATAAAATATACAGGCAATAATAAAGAACCTGAAATACTATTTGCTGTCAATATGCAGAACTGTAATAGTAAAAATATGCTGATACATAGAAAATACTTCATGAACACATGTAATCCTCTGTAGACATCACAGAAATATACTACAACATCATCAGAAGTCTCTCACAGCTCACAGGCTAGTCCACTTAAAAAATCAAGGATCTTTTAACACATATGAAAGATTTATCCCAGATACACAGATAACCATTATCTCCTATCTGCTGTATTAATTTTTCTTCAAATGAGACTGATCTACACTTTGGACAATTAAAATCAGCACCATAATCACGCAATGCGAACTGGATGTTTGAATAAGAGTTCTGCATTAGCTGCATACTATCATTCACAAATTATATAAAATTCCAATCTGTTGCATAAACAACTGGTGAAAACAACTTGAAAAAAGGGCCAGACAATATGATGCTAAAAATCACAACATGAAGTGGAAACATTAATACGCTCTTTAAGCGGGAGATGCAGATACAGGAATATTCTACGAACTAAAAGACTCATTATGTTGTTAAAGGTACGGAACGTACTACAACAAAAAAGCAACAGCAAGCAAGACTCTCAAGCAACACAATCATAGTTTCAACCAAACCTCAGCTGAGTTAAAATTCAGATGCATACACAAATAACAGTTGCTTCCCTTCAAAATGCAGAGATATGGACTGTATACAACAGAAATCCAAGTCTGAATGTAACTATTCAGTAAGGAGAATGAACACAAGCTTAAAGAGAATAAACATAATGATGGGGACGCTGGGAAAAAATTAAATACTTGTGCTTCACAAGATAACCAAACTCCTGGCTCTTTATCTATATGTATTTCGTTTGCCCACCTGACAACTGGCTGTGATGAAGTGCAAATACATTTCAAAAACAAAAAATAGTTCAACTACGGGACACGTACCTTTAAGCACCCAAACAAGAAAGCTAGTATATCCAGGGAGTCTATAATAATCTGAGGCAAATAAACGTCCAGATAGCAAGCCAAGAGATAAAATTTTGGTACTCCTAACTGTTCTCAGACTTTCTCTGATGACTTTTTAGTGAATCCAAGAATATCAGCCAGAGATAGACATCTGTATAATCTGCATAAGCTTTGGCAGCATGAATGTACTCACCTGACCCTTAAAAATCAAAGCCACAACACACACATTATGGCACTGCCCCTTCCACATCAAATTTATTGAAATACGGAGCACTTAAAGATTCAAAGTGGTCAAAGCATATTTGAAATTCAGAACACAAGGAAATATCTCACTTCTTTCTGCTAGTGAAACTGATTGATGAGATCACTTTCATGCAAAAAAATAAAGTACTTTGTGTAAGCTTGTTTTAACTTTTAAATTCCTCTTTAAAAATACACTGGATTAGAACTAGAGAAGTGATTTTAAGAACACTTATGTCTGATGTAATTATTATTGTTATTATTGAGACTTTCAGTGAACTTTGTTGCTCTGGGAAAGCTGAAAGGCATGTAGTTCTACCTCACAACATGAAAAAACACTTGCAACAATGCCTGCCATAGCTCTCATTAACGGATACTATAAAACTAAACTAACTAAAAATTACAAACATTTCAAGAGACAAGATGGCATGTTTAAAGGTTACAGCCTACAAAGCACAAATTGGAAGCAATATGCTTAATTTCATTATGTAGGAGATGAGAAAGATTGACTTTCACTAGCACTTCACATACACATCTTTGACATTAACAAGCATATAGGTTTACATTAAAACCGTTTCTATTCCACAGAGAACTCTGAGAAATCCTCTCTTACATGCATTTCCACCATTACCATGCTTGCTATGTTGTTTTCTACTGTCTCAAGTTCTCCCATTTGTTTTTGTTGGGGAAGGGTGGGGGCAAGAGAATGGGAGAGCTGCTCTAGAAGTGCAAACCTCTGCCTCTACCAACATGAGAGGCAAACTGCCTGTGCAACCGTGCCAGCATGACAAAGCAGGAAATGCTAACCTAAACTTTGGTTCCAAATTTGGATCCACACTGAACACAGGCCATTCCAGTGCAGTGTTTATGACCCCAGAGTGCCAAGACAAAAGTCATGCTTAAAGGATTTTGACTTTTGAAAGCAAAGAAATCCAGTAACAATCCTCAAAAACCAACTGGAAAATAAAACTAAACAATTTAAAGAAAATAGGACTTACTGCTGCAAAAGCATAATGTATGCAATGTTAGGGGACAATATTTCATATGTGTGATTGTTGGGGGTTTTTTTAAGCTCAGCAGATCTCAGACACAGATAAGCACATAATCAAGGAGTCAGTCTACAATACTTGACAAACACAAAGCTGTCATGTGCCTACAAGCACAATTTGACTTGATCTCCTAGGTATGCTATTTACATGTATTTGGAATACTATCATACTGAAGCCATTATGGCAAAACATGCTGATCTCTACAGACCAACACTAAGTTTTACTGTGTGAACACATCAGTAATAGCTGCTACTGTAGGTACAAGTGGGTGTAACCAAATATTCAAGGGAAAACTATAAAGTAGCAGTTAACCTAAGATTGTATCATTTGACAGTCAATATGTGGTAGGAATGGAACCCTTGGGAAAAAAAACAACACCCGCAACTGTGGTGTTTAAAAACAATGCCTCTATATGCAGGACATCTTCCAACTTCCAGGTCAGAAATAAATCTTTCCAGCCCTTAGCATATTTTTAAGTTCCCAAAATACTCTTAATCAGTTGAATTCCATTTGGATTTTAGTTTGTCTCAAAATTTCTTAGTTATGCGTTTGTACGTATGTGAAACACACTGCAGCAAAAAAACCACTTTCACCAAGACTGCACACAGCCTGGTAAGTCATCAAAACACTGTTTCTTGTACTAGTTTAAATCCAGAGAGCACCATATTCATCACTGTGAATGAAAAATACCTATCCCAAGTCCACTTGGATTACAGAAGCACTATAGTTGGCTTTTCTGTTTCAAACCAACTAAGTTAGCATGTGCTTTTGTTGCATCAAATTTGTTTAAAAGCCAAACCAATCTCTAAGCCAGTTTTACCATCTCAATAATAATTATGATGCTTAAGAATATGTGTAAGATACTCAGTGAGATAAAAAGTTTATAAAAAGCTTATGTTATTCAAGAGTGCTGTTTCTAGCTGCAATATTAAAATTAAATTTCACCCTGAAAAAAACTGGAAAAATACCTTGATATATCAACTCAACCACTTTGAAATCCACTCAGATATGTACATTTTATCCTCTCAAACCTCACTCTATGCAAAATTCCATGCTGGGAAAAAAAGTAGTAAGAGACCTTCATTATGCAAATAACAGGCAAGGTGAAACACACAGAGTATCATAGAATCAAAGCTTTAGCAATTGCAAACATCCATCAGATTCAAGTTTTGGTAGTGCTGTGTTGGTCCTTTGCACATGAGTATCAAAACACTATTGATGCATATTTTACTTACCTTAGATTCAGAGCTCAGTCTTGGAAACTTCACTACAAATTGCAAATAACTGAAGTACATACATGGTTCAATTCAACCATTTGTTTTTACATTTTTACTGCATTATAATAATAGCTACATTTGTCATGTCTTCTGCTTCCACAAAAAGAGAAACACATCTGTTAGTATTTAACCCTTCCATCAACTATAACAAGCTGCACATTTGCCACACTCAAAGCTACTCAGGTAAATTGTGACTACACATGTACTGCTGAACTAAGCCACAGCTATAAAATCCAGGAGTGTATTCCAAGAAGACAGAAAGTCTGCTAGTAAAAGGCTTAGTATTTCAGGAGACCTGAAGCAATGGTGAAGCTGAACTGGGGAAAATATGACAAAGAGAAGTCAATTAGCTAAGTGCAAACTGGGCTAATGAAGTACAATGTTTCATGTGAAGTGACAGTGAGCCCTTACTGAACTTAATGTGCTTAAATTGCTACCTTCCTGAAGACATCCAAATCCTGTATTTTTCCCTAAGCTTTCTGTAAAAATGCAGAAGGGGAAGAGCAAACACTAAAAGCTGACACCCTATTTGAAGGTTCAGTTTTCTGCTATCATAATCAGCACAAAGCATACTACAGGGGAAAGAACTGTAACTATTATTGGAGTCAAGCAATATAATACAGAATTTATCAATCTGAAAGTGCTGTAAAAATTAAAGGAATAGTCACCTTAAAATATGTGTACTTTCCAAAACCTTTGTTGACAAAAACCTTCACAAAAACATGGATCTAACTACGGTAGGTAAGACAAAGGGATTACAAAGCCATACCATAGCATCAATATCAGAAACTGCTTATGAAAAAGATCTTCCAGGTTCTTGACAATCTAAATGTCTTGACAGTGTCCCTTTAATATCTGAACATGAGATACTGTGATCAGCTAATACAGCTGTATACTTGGTAACTCAACCTTCATGAGCAACTGAGTCAGTACTTATTTACTGAAAAAGTAGTATAATAAATACTCATATTAAAAATCTGAACATTAATGTTGCAAAAAAATATGAAGCAGGAGATTTTCCTCAATTTCAGAATGACCGTTCAGCCATCACTCTGGTTCAGGAAGTCAGCTGATGGAGAACTCTGGTCTACTTTGAAAGAAATCAAGTACAGTGAGTCACACTACCATTTAAACAAACAGTTCATACTCAGCAGTGGGACAAGACATCATGCTGTTGGATGACATAACCAGACAATCCCATCAAGCTTGTACCACGTCTTGTCATTTGTACCTATAATAAAAATCTGTTTTATAATTCATACATGTGAAACAAGTGGATCCTAGCAAATACCTTAGAAGCTTGTCAGTACACCAAAAAACAAGCATGATAGTCAAAAGATGTTAAGCCAGAGAAACTTCCCAAAGAAAAGCTTAATAAAAGTTTGGATTTATTACTTCACATAATACCATGCCTAAGATCATCTAAATGTTGCAGTTTTGTAAAATTATCTTCTCCTCCCACTCTACGATAAACACTCTTCAAACATGCATCTGCTATATTTAACTACTATTTTATGGTCTTAACATTTGTATCTGCTTTAAAAAAGTGAATCAGCACTTTATGTTCCAAGTGAAAACTATTTCAAATGCAACTGAGCATTCTGATCACTTTTATTATCCTGAATTTATAAGTTTCTCATACCATGTATGTTTAAATACCCATTTATCTTGAGCAAATTTTAAGCAGTAGACATGAACAACAGGAAGTTGACGGGGTAACATGACAAAGTGCTCAAAGGCCAATGTGAAGTTGAGGAAAGTTAACTGCCCTGGATCTCATCCTGCAAGTGCTGAAGGACCAGTTAAGTGCTCCAGAATGTGGTCTGATTTATGAAAGAAATGCTACTTTGATTAGTAGAGCCCAAATGGGAACCTGTGACTTTAGCAGCAGATGACCTGGCACTTGCAATATATTAAGCTATTTTTGCAGCCACTAAAAAGAGTTAGAATTTCTATTTAGTCACCTGACTGCACACGTGAACACCTCTTCAAGAGCCAGCTCTACATGTGGAACAGAGCAAAAAAAACACGCCTAAGCAAGGGTAGTTTCAAGCCCAGAGGGACTTGTAACCAAAACAGATCAAAGAAAAAGTCATTGCTCCACAGACGAAAGAGCAGCTATTTGCAGTAAGGAACACTACTAGTGAGTCAAAACAGTCGCAACAACTCAACTGCTCACTTCATTGAGTAGTTGAGCACAGTTGGTTCACTTAGACTAAATTATTTGACATAGGTTTAATCAGAATGTTATAATTATCAGTAGCAATGGGAAAGAGCAAGTATTTAGTGTGTGTGCCTACAGTGGTAAGTGTTTGAAAAAGTTTCATATAGCTCACGTAACTAAACAAAAACATCAGAAAATGGGAAAGATTAGCACACAGATGCACAAGAGGACAGCAGATGGTAATAGACAAAAAAATAACCATGTGTGGAACTAGCACTTTTTTGGTTTTGTTTTTGTTTCATCACTGAACTGGCATGTTAAAAATGTTTAGGCTCACTTGATCACCTAGTGGCAAAGCCATACAATGCAACATGAGAGAGAGAAATTTCCTTCCCAAACAAACATTGCATGTTATCACATAGAGTCTGCTTAGACTGGGAAGGGGAGGGGTAGAAAGGGGACTTATTTTCACAACCACATTCCCATGCTAAATACCAAGAGCAGTAACTAATCCTCAGATAGTAGAGGGAGCATTACATGCGAACAACAAATGAACAGGGGAGATGCAAGTTAGTACATCCCACTTGAAAAATACACAATATACTTTGCCCAATACTGATAATGTCCTTTATGTGAAACAAATCCAGGGTTTGATCCAGTGCCAGAAAGAACTCAGTACGCTTCCTAGAACGCATATTTAACCTAGAGTTTCTGTCTTTTAGCAACACCTACTACTTACTGAGCAAGACAATGATGGCCCACCCCAAAAAGAAGTCTTGCTTTAAAGGGATCGCTGCAATACAGACATTAGAAAAGCACAGCTTCTCAAGGCTCTGACACAACAGGCAGGTTTATAAAAATGCAGGTATGCAGAGAAAAGTTGTAGTAAACTCATTGGAAAGAAAGGGTTTTGAAAAAGTTGTGCTCTACTCAGTACTTTTGGATATCCAGGGTTGTAAGAAAAATGGCTTATCTCCCAAACTGTACTTAACTGATTATACAGCACTGTATAGAGAAAGCAAAAGTTTTCATGACCCCTCCAGGCTCACCAGCTAAAGTTCTGAAACATGGACTTCGTACAAAAAAAGACAAAGGTTAACTGAGAAGGTCAACCTGGAGGCTACCTCACAGTTAAAAAATTGAGGAATAACTGAAGTTTAAAAAAAAAAGAAAGAAAGAAAAGTTGGGTACCAAACTATAGTCAGCGACTGTATTTCTTCAAACTGTCTGAGCTCTGCTTCCTTTTGAAGAAGCCCCCATACTGAGTATTCATGAAGATGCCACTTTGGACAGCTAGCTAACTGTTGTCTCTGGGAATTTTGTGGTTTACGATTTTTCCACCTATTAATAGTCAACCTACCTGCCCATAGTTGTCTATGCCAGTTACTAATCTATTTAAGTTTAATAAATCAAAAGCTGTCCTTAGAGACTGGCCAAGAGTCGTAAGTCCTTCAGCTTGAAGGTTTTTCAGTTCATTCATAAACGTTGCATGGTTTTCCTTCCAGCCAGCCTGAAAAGAGAAACGTGAGAAGACTTATTCTCCAGGTATGAGCTTTGCTTCCCTGTTAGGCTACAAGCATCTTCCTTGCTGCATGCAGCTCACTGCAAACACTAACAAAACACCTTGGAAGTTACTAATACACAGTGTCATTCCATGAAGCCTGAAAAGACCTATTTCTCTCAAAGCGTAGAGCTCCCCACCTATGAAATGGAAGATTTTTGATTTGTTCCACGGGACAAATTTCTGTCAAGTCACCGATACACAAACCTCACAGCTATTTACACCACTCTCCCACAGCCCTTTCTAGATGGAAGCCGACGCACTGTGAAGTGACCTCCAACAGGTTTGCCGTCCTGTGTCTGTGTGCACCCACCGCTCCCTTCCCCTCCGCTCCCGACTGCCCGGGCGGGGGTGAGGGAATCGCCGTCCCCTTCCGAATCCGGACTCTTGCGGGCTGAGCTGGGTCCTTCCCCCGCCTCCCCCCCTTCCAAGCTGAACTCTCCTTGGAGTTGCTGTCACTTCTCCCCAACTTGAATAAATATCCCCCACAGTTCATTGCTGCTCACACACCACACAGGGAAAAAATGTCGGCCATGTTGATGTCAGCGCTGCCGCCGCCGCCGCCGGAGCCCCTGTGTGCCGAGCTCCCCGGGACCGCCGGCAGCCCGGCCGAAGCGGGCGGCGGGGGGGCGGACGCCGGTAGCGGCCCGCAGGGGCCGGAAGGAGACC